>JAOBRB020434475.1:0-19557 GCA_027575285.2 Zoanthus pulchellus | reverse complement strand
GTTCTTACTTTGTTGCTGCAATGTAAGGTACATTTACACTGCGCTACTGCCATTCATGTTCTTACTTTGTTGCTGTAATGTAAGTGTACATTTACACTGCGCTACTGCCATTCATGTTCTTACTTTGTTACTGTTTCTGTTGTTGTTTGTTTTTATTTTATATTCAATTTATTCATAGAGTCCAAAGTCTGTTCACATGGCGACCAAGGCCTGGTAAAAGTCCACTTCCAGCCTATTTTAGCTTCAGTGAGATGATTGAAAAGCGGACTATGAGAGTACGTTTTGCATAATTTTCATAAAACCCAGGATTGTTGAAAAAATGTGATCTGAAAATCATGTGGTTCCTGCCATGGATTAGGCACTAATCCATTATTAAAGAGAAAGAATATATCTCATAAGGGCATGAAGAGACTGTATATAAAGTATTTCTGAATGGTGAAAAGTTTGTTTTGAACAAGAGCTACTTTTTATTTGTATGCTTTTACGATATAGATTAACACCATCTATGATCCTAGAATTAAGCACAAACTAAGGATTTAAGGAAATAAAAGTTTAATCTTGCATTTTAATTTTAATCTTTATGTACTCAACTTAGATAGACATCAAAACATGCATAGTAAACAAAAAAATGCTTGTGCACTGACAGTTGTATACATTTGATACAATTACAAAAATGTAACCCTTTCAAACTTTGAAAGCTCTCTTCGCTAGAAGATCCAATCATAAATTTCTTTCTAACAATTATTTGTAATCCTCGATGGTTTTTCCAAGTCTGAGTCTAAAACATTGGCCAAAAGTCAAGAAGCTCTTTTTTAAAAAGGAGATTTAAAAAATGGTTTGAATTTATAAATGAATAATTTAAAAATGTTGATTATTTCTTCATTGTTTAATAGAAAACTGTTGTTGCAGTCCTGGACAGAATGGTAAATCCACACTGGCCATATCTCCCAGACCTTAAGGAGAGATCTGGTAATGAAGAAAAAAATGTTATTGCGGGCTTAAGGTCCAATATTCTGGATGACCCTCTGAACTATCATTTTTATTATCATATTCTTGAGGGAGATGAAAGTGGAAGGCCTCCGAAAATCCAAGATTCCAAGCAGCAAAAAGAAATTCCAAATGAGCATTTTAACAATGATTCAATCTCCTGTCTTAGTGCCATTGCTAAGAGCAAAAACAGAGTAAGTATATCATGTTGTTTCCGTAAATGATAATAAAACTAATGATAATAATAATTGTGCAATACAAACTAACACTTCCATGGTTTTGAGCAAAAACATCTTAGTTTGCACTTCTTTAATGAGTCCTTGTATGTGAAAGAGGTATGAGAGCCAAGATACGGACAGGTCATCATTCTATTTTAATATATGTATGACATATAGATATCATAGCCCTTATTTTATAGGTATCAGGTTTTCTTTCTTTCTTTCTTTCTTTCTTTCTTTCTTTCTTTCTTTCTTTCATTCTTTCTTTCTTTCTTTCTTTCTTTCTTTCTTTCTTTCTTTCTTTCTTTCTTTCTTTAATTAATTAATTTATTTAATTTCTGTTGATTAGTTTGCTGCCACGGCTAGTACGAAGCTGTTTCTGCATTTTAGGGCCTCAAAGAAAATTAGGTCTCCCACTGAAGAAATGATGTGTTTTTTTTACACTGCTAAGGATCTGCTAACAATAAATTTGGGAAATGGTTTGAAGAGCTCTAAATACTAACGTCTGTCTTCTTTTTAAACCAGTCCATGACCTGATTCGAACCCATGATCTTCCGAACACCGTGCGAACGCTCTATCCACTGAGCTACAATGACTCTTAGGAGAGTGAGGTCATTTGTTATGTTCTTATAAAGACTTTCTCACACGCCATGGTTTAAACTTCCCCATAGCAGCCGTATTACGGAATTTCACAATAGTCTGTCAACAATAAATTTTTGTCGAAAGGTCCTGTGTTTGAATCCCGTCATGGGCTTGGAATTTTTTCCAAGTATTATTGGTTTGAAAAGAAGATAGACGTTAGTATTTATACTGCTAAATCAAATGTTAAGAAAATAATATCCTGGAAGATTGGAATGACCCGCAGTTAGCTTTGCAATTGATAACAAAAGCGATACTTCTGAAAGATTTAGTAACTGATCACCTAATTTTCTTCAAGCTTCTTCAAGCAAATTAGAAGTTCTCAACTACGATTATTTAAATCTGTGCAAAATTCATTAGAACCTTTGGGAGATAAAATGATGATAAATGGCCACATTTTGCTTTTTTTTTTTTGCAAAGATTTAAGAGTAAGTTGCTTATAATCAATAACAAGGACGACCACATTCTGGAAAAAAAATTAACAGTTTCAATTAAAACAAAATATTATTGCACGGAATTGAATCTTCATTTAACCAATAAATCTATCAAAATAATCGCATAATGTCGTAATCATATCATACCGTTAGGAAGCTCTTCAACATCCGGTTGTAAGAATGCTGATAAAAAACAAGTGGAAGGATTATGGCCATTTCCTGTTAAGGTAAAGAAGTGATGTGTCTATGTGGGTAAAATAATACTGTGTCTTGGAAATACAGAACTTTAATGTGTCCTATAGTAACATTTAAGGTAAAGTAATACCATGTCTTGAAAATACAGGTAATGTTAATTAATACATATACTGTTTCGTAGAGTTACATTTAAGGTAAAGTAATTCTGTGTCCTGGAATACAGTTAAGGTGAAATAATACTCTGTCCTAGAGTTACATTTAAGGTATAATGATACTATGTATTAGAAATACAGTTAAGGGAAAGTAATACTGTATTTTGGAAATACAGTTTTAAAAGGTTAAGTTATACTGTGGCCAAGAATTACACTGTGTCTTGGAAATACAGTTAAGGTAGAGTAATACTGTGTCCTACAATTACAGTTTATGTAAAGTAATACTGTGTCCTACAATGACAGTTAAAGTAAGTAATACTGTGTCCTACAATGACAGTTAAAGTAAAGTAATACTGTGTCCTACAGTTACAGTTAAGATAAAGTAATACTGTGTCCTACAGTTACAGTTAAGATAAAGTAATACTGTGTCCTACAATTACCGTTAAGGTTAAGTAATACTGTGTCCTACAATTACAATTAAGCTAAAGTAATACTGTGTCCTACAATTACAATTAAGCTAAAGTAATACTGTGGCCTAGAAATACAGTTAAGGTAAAGTAATATACGGCGTGCTGGAGATACATTTAATTGTAAAGTATAGTACTTTGTGCTGGAGTTACATTGAAGATTAAAGTAATATTGGATCCTGACCTAATGAAAGACAGCAACCCTAGATGTAAAGTTTGGCATGCTTTAAATTTGCTATAACTATCTTTTAGGCAATTTTGAACCAACTTAAATCTTCCTATTTTCAGTCTTCAGACTATACTGTACATGCTATTTCTAACTACCCTATCATTTTCACTGATATATGGCTGTACCCGTTTGAACCCTACCGAGTATACAACACAAGCCGACACCCTCAGAGTCGTCTGTGAACTGTTTGTGTTGCTTATGACTGTTTTTTACCTCTGTGATGAGATTATACAGCTGAAAAGGTAAGGATATGTTAGATTTTCTATTTGAAATATATTTTATTGAAGGAATGATATTTTACAACCTTCTTTAGAAACAATTTATTAAAACGAAGCTCAACCTCATTACTGAATCTGATTACTATTGTTATTCCGTTACCGTGCTCACTTTGTGGGTGGCACAGGATTTAATGGAGCCGAAACCAATTGTAGAACTGTGCACATTTTTGGATCCTGCTGGTTAAACTTATGTCTTCTCAGATATCTATTCATAAGCGCCCCAAGCTCATTACTGAATCTCATTACAAGCACCCGAGATCTTGTTACATACACCCTGGCTGATGTAGATGCTACATGTATTACTACCTAGGACCAGCCATTTAAGGAATCGCTTGGTCAAGTTAGCCAATGGAAAGCCAGAATTCACTCAACTTCAATAACAATCCTTCCGCGAGACATGTTTGTACTGCGGTGGGAATACAAATACAATCGATTTTCAAGCTTTTTCTCCTCAATGTTGCGAGACGTCTCGGGGAATTGTTCCTCATATGCCGTTAGTAGTGAAATAATAAAAAAACCAGGAAAAATTAGAGGAACGTTCAGGACAGAAGTTAACAGAACCACAGAGTTGAATTGGTTAACATTTTGCTTGTTTTTGATGCAGGGAACGCTGTAAATATTTCAAAGACGTGTATAACCTGTTTGACTGGTCAGGAATCCTGTTTATACTGGTCCTCATTCCTCTGCGGTACACCGAACGCGAGGAGCAATGGAGTGTAGCTGCCATTGCCTACCTTGCAAACTTCTTAAGGATATTTAAATTTTCCTGCGTCACGAGGTATTTTATGCACAACATTTTTGCACAGATACACAAGTTTATGATAAATAGAGAATATTACACAGTGGCGTGAAGATATGAAATTTATTTTCGAGTTTTTATTTTCGAGTATTTTGCTTATGTATGTTTCACGGATGTTCACACTGGCGAAATAAACGAAATATATAGAGGATACTACACAGTGGTGCAAAGATGGAGGCAACGTGGCGCATTGGTCAGAGTTGAGGATTTAATTGGGGAAGACCGGGTTCGATTCGTCGACTCTGACCACTAAATGAATTTGTCCTCGGCTATCCCAGGGACAAATTTACCACGCTTTGTCAATAGCCAACTGGTGGCCTCCTACCAGTTTAGAGTATTAATTGGGAAAGAAGGAGGTTTTTAACATGACACTGAAAAGCTCCTTTGAAGAGTTGTCATAAAGTCTGTATTTATTTAAGATATGAAATTTCTTTTCGAGTGATGAAAACAATATTTTACGAGCGAGCTTTGAAAATCAATTTCATATCCTCAAGCCACTGTGTAATGTTCTTTTTATTATGTAGTTGAAAACTACGACAAACTAAAGGAAAAAATATGGTTATTGAATTCTTGCACACAGTGTCAAATTTAAGCAGAATTTAAGCTTAACAATTTCAAGTTCTTAAGAGAAATAACTTCATATCTTTGGGAAAAAGTTTTTTTTCTATGAACTTTGGCTGGTGTCACTTGACAACTCCACAATAGTTCGTCTTCTCTTTAGCCATGTTTTACAATGCAAGCGACGAGAGCGCGGGAAAATACTGACGCGTACGCATATCCGGGACATTTGGTAAATAACTTTTTCATATTTAACTCCAGTGAAATATAGAAAATATCAATGGTATAGTCTCCGGTATTTTGTTTGTAACCATATAATAATACATGCTATTTTATGAGAACAATGAGGTTTAAATTGGCTAATTTAAGAACAAATTTAAGTGAACCTTTTTATTAGTTGAAACTTTATTTTTTTATAATTTGCATTCGCAATGTGCACAGTAAAAACACTGTTTTACATTTAGTACATCTACTATTATCACAAATGATACACGCAAGTATTAAGATAATACCAAGTTTCCCCAAACGACCAGCATTGTTTTTCAATGCCCTGTCTTTTTTTCAATTATTTTCTTTCTTTATTCAAACCGCCCACAGAGATAAATCAGAATTACGAACAATTTGAGAAGCTGAAATCACCAATAAACCTTGCAAAATTTACTGGTTCTTATAAGAGAAGTGTGCACATAATCAAGGGTACCCTTCGTATGTTCGTGGAGTGAGCCGAAACTCCTCTGCTTCTTACGACAAACATGATTGGCTAAGATGACGAATGAATAAAAATTGATTCAGTAATTGCTCATCGATTAGTTGAGTTGTGAAACACAGAAATGAAAACAAAGTTTAGAAACAGGATAAAAATTGTAATTTTTTTTTCTCAAAAAAGAACTAATTAAAATGAGAATACCTGATGGGTGTTACAAGGCAAGAAAAAGATTGAGTCTTATGAATTGCCGGCGGATAACTCTATATTAGGTATTAATGCTATGTTGCCAGCATGGTACGTAATGGTGTTGTAGGTGGTTATCACGCCTGACTAGAAACCAAATGATATGGGTTTGAGTCCCATTTGAAGCACTTCACTTATTTTTTTTCCGAAGAGTATATCTTACGTAAATATTTAGTACCTGGGCGACTCGGCCAATCGAACTAAATGAATATATTTTTACACCGTAGTGGAGATGAATTTATGTACTGACGCTCCGACAAAGGACTCCAGTCCGAAACGTCGTCTACATAAATTTATCTCCACTACGGTATAAAAACTTATTTATTTTTTAAAAAAGCTGTTTCTGTAGAAACACCGACGCAGCTTGTCATTTATAAATGAATATATGTTGATATATATTTGATTGTTTGCTTTTCAGACCAACAGGGCTGTACACAAACTTACTTGCTGGTATTATAAAGAAAGATATTACCCGGTTCGTCGTGCTGTTTGCCGTTGTGTGCATTTCATTCTGTGGAGCTGTGTTTTTAGCTCTCAGGGGCGCCAGCATCCAGCACTTGTACAGGTATGACGGGAAAAACTGAACTTCAAAAATTATTAATTACAATTCATAAAACGCGTGGAAATGTTAGTTAGGTTAGTAGGGATTTGTATGGACATTTCAACTATGTTTCCTTTGTAACTGGAAAAAAGTTGAGGAAAGCTGGGAATAACCCTGCCGCCTATTTTGAATCCAGATATCCCGTTATATTAACCTTGCGATAACTGCGCATGCTCGTTCATGATGTGATGGATGTAGATCTGCCAATACAAACAGCTCGAAAATATTACATCATTCGTACTGGATTTCCAACAGTCCTTTTTGATCTTGACTAAATTTACTACCAGAAATGTTTTCTTTTTTAACAGATAGTCTAAAAAATACCAAATAAAGAGAATAGTTAAATATATTTTGCTTGAAATATGTTATATCTTTTCATCTCGATGGGTTTTGAGACGGTTTTTGTCGCGCATTCTCCATCAGGTTTCTGTATATTACAGTTAAATTTGACAAGGCAGGCAACTTTCATCGCGTGCTAAATTGAGTCATCCGCACAAAACGGCAAAAATATCTCATTTCAACGCACTGATCGGAATCATTTTTACAGACCTATTTTTAGACGATTGACTACATTCGTTCCAAAAATTGCTGTGATATATCACATTCTATTACCTTTTCCTTTCCTTAGAAAATTGCATTGGAACTGATTTTGGCTATCTTTGTTTAGTCGGGACAAATATAAGCGTCCAAATTAGCTTCCGGAACAAAATTCAGCCAACGTATGTATGCGACAGGCTCCACATGTGAAAATCAAAACCGTTAAAAATTTTAAAATTCGACTTGGTTGTTGAATTTAGCTTAGCACGTGGTCAGTTTCGACGCTTATATTCGTCCCGATCACGTGAAGAAAGCCAAAATCAGTTCGACTACAATTTTCTAATATTATCATTGATGAAATATCAACCATAGACTAAACTTAATGTTGATGAAAGGTTGCTTTCATCTGTTTATTTAACAATTAAATCTCGAGGAGGGACAGGCTACGATTCAATAGCCTACGAGTCTCTTGGTCGAATGTTTTATCCAAACTCGTAGTCTGTGAGGCCGAGAGGTCTAATTCTTTTAGAATATACATATTAATAGGTCAAGAAATGATCTACAAATTTAATTATCTATTATATCATTATAGCAAAACATGACTCATTACTGTTTTGATCCACTACTAGGCTAATACAGATTTAGTATTTTCCAATATAAGGACTATTACACATACTACAATTTAATTGGCTCCCTAACCTCGGGCTGTTCGTGATGGTCTGATGTGACAAGTTTGCGGAAACAATGGCGACTCATTCGCGTTTTGTGAAGGTGTACAATTACTATTTACAAGAACTTCTAGATAGTTCAATACCCAAGAAGACATAAAAGCTACTAAGTATGGAATGAAAATATCCAATGGTAAGATACAATTTTTAAACATTAGAAAACAGACATACTGCTACTTTTTCATAGTCTTTACGGACACAAACGAGAACTGCATATTGAAAAACTTATTCGTGTAGCATCTCCAAATTAGCATGTATTTATATTGAATTTTGGCTCAATATGTTGGAAAATACTAAAACAATCAGACCTCTTGACCTCATGGACTACGAGGCAATAGACTATTCGGCCATCGGCCTCGTGGGTTATTGCCTCGTAGTCCATGCGGCCTCGAGGTCTAATTGTTAAAAACCCCTAGCAGAATAGCCAATCAGAATGCTGGATGCCTGGTAGACCACCAATATAGATTTATACTAAATAAACTTAGTCTATCTATATCTCCAGTTAGTTGTCTCTCCCAAGGTACTTGTTTGTGACTGAAGTGTTTGTAAATGGAAACCATGCTGCGAGTTTATATTGTATCTGTTTTAATTCATTGTAACGTTTTCGAGTTTGCTTTGCAGCGGCTATGGGCAAATAATGCTGAGTGGTACGAGAGCACTAGTTGAACAACAGCCATTTAGTGACAGCTACTCCGGTCATAAGTAAGTGTTGTAAGTAAAGCTAAGCAATGGCTACTATTCGATCGTGGCTGAATAATAATAATAATAATAATAATAATAATAATAATAATAATAATAATAATAAATAATAATATATATAATAATAATATAATATAATAACACTTTATTTAACGTCAATTACAAAGGAAGTGGTTGTCCATTCTTCCTAGCCAGAGGCTATTGTTTAATCGCTTGACGAATCAACTGAGAGAGGAAAACCCGAGTACTTGGAGGAAAACCCGAGTACCCGGAGAAAAACTCTCCAGGTCAGATTGAGATAGACAAACCTCAGCCCACATGCAAAGTCCAGGAATCGATCCCGGATGGTAGAGGAAGGCCGGTACGACTAATGATGCCAACCTGACACTAACGATAGCCGACTATAAGCGACACACTAGTTACAATTTAGTTTTAGGTTTTCTATTTTCACTTGTCACTTTGGCTTGGAAACAAAAAAGACTTGATTATTAGTGTCGAGGTATCAGCGCTGCTCAAACCTAGTTCACACTAGTGAAATAACCACAAGCATATGCACCGGCATAAGCAAATTATGCTCACACAAATGAAATAAGCTTAAGAAAATAAAAAATCGCGTGCGCAAAGTGATCTGTGTGTTGTGTTCTTTGCTTATGTCTGTTTCAGGGATGTTCACACCGGCGAAATAAACGAAATGAGCATGAACATAAGCGCTAAAGAAAAAAAATGCTTCTTTTTTCTTATACTTGGTCTTTATTTTACGCATGTGCTCACTCGAATTTTCTTGTGTTTATGATTGTGTTATCGCTGAGGTGTGAACCAACCTCTAGTTTTCTGTAGTTTTCGTTGCCTATATATCAAGTTAAATCTTTAGATCTACAATAACAAAGCCATGCGATCACCTTCAAAGGACATATTTATGTTTAAATAAATTCTTTATTTAACGTCAATTGCGAAGGAAGTGGTTGCCTATTATTCCTAGCCAGAGGCTAATGTTTAATCGCTCGACGGCTCAGATCCCTGCGGGAAAGTCGAATTTGCAGAGGGAAGAAAACCGTAGTATCCAGAGAAAACCCCTCGAAGTCAGATTGAGATCGACAAATCTTAGCCCACATGCCGAGCCCAGGAATTGAACCCGGGTCGGGGAGGCATGACTGATGACCACTATGCCAACCTGACTCCCTAACAATTGCCAATCATCTCTCGAAGACTTTTGATTTCAGCTGTGATCAGAGTGTGTAGCCTCCTATTTGAAACACAGTGTACAACCTTTGTACGTCGGTAGCATTCAATAATACAATCAGTAGTTCAAGTTCATGTATACGTATGGCAAGAGCCGATTTCAGGCTACTCTCTACCCCACATTTTGGTGGATAGTGAAGGAATTTACGAGAAGTACTAAGATTGAATGGGAAGAATTTTGGCGGTGACTGCAAAACAGTCCCTGCAGACCATGCGAGCATGCAATTTTCGTTAGGGGATGGTTTGGGGGTTTCTATCAAACATTAACTCCAAAATTTATTTTCAAACTTCACGAAAATTCCCCGAAGCTCAAATTTCTCTTTAAAAAATACAATTACAAAACCTATCTCTTCCCTCAGATCTCATCCGAAAAATCTGAAAACATTTGCGAGGCTTCTTTTTTATTCAATTTGTATAGTGATTATCGTTTTCTTCGCATTTCAAATAATGACAGAGATATTTTCAAAAGTAACGCTAAAAGTAGCGAAAAATTGGTAGAGAGGGTAGAGAGTAGAGGGAGGGTAGAGAGTAGAGAGAGGGTAGAGAGTAGAGAGAGGGTAGAGAGTAGAGAGAGGGTAAAGAGTTGAGAGAGGGTAGAGAGTAGAGAGAGAGTAGAGAGAGGGTAGAGAGTAGAGAGAGGGTAGAGAGTAGAGGGAGGGTAGAGAGTAGAGGGAGGGTAAAGAGTAGAGAGAGGATAGAGAGTAGAGGGAGGGTAGAGATTAGAGAGATGGTAGAGAGTAGAGGGAGGGTAGAGAGTAGAGAGAGGGTAGAGAGTAGAGAGAGGGTAGAGAGTAGCCAGGGTAGAGAGTAGAGAGAGGGTAGGGAGTAGCCAGGGTAGAGAATGGCCTCACTAGCATTTCAATACTCAAAATACATGCGATCAGCGGCTCCGAAATACACCGTGAAGTGCCGAAAATGAAGAGTCACCATAAAATGGGGATGGTTTCTTCACTGCGCTCTTTTTTTAGAAATGATTGGTTGAAAGTCATATTTCTTTCAGCTAAGATTCTGTGTCAACATTTCTTACGTTTATCCTACAGATGGCTTCCCACTCTCCTGATCCTGGTTTACATGGGCACTGTTATTGTGGTGCTACTGAACATTCTTATTGCCCAGATGAGCGATACATATGCCCAGGCTAAGAGATTTGCTCGTCTGCAGTATGACGTGGATAGAATTGCCTTGATTAACAGGATGGAAACTCTACCATTCTTTGTGAGTAAATTGTTTAGTAAATGTTTTGTTTGTTATTTGATCTCGATAATCAGAAGAGTGAAAGGGAGTTACAGTTCGGACTTCTCATTTGAATTTAATTTTGTGCAACAATTTCTTTTGTTAAAACTTTCGCGCAGTCATGCCCCAAACGATCAAAACAATTTGTAACCGATATCCTTTTGCGAACCGAAAGTCGTTGTAGGAAGGTTGAGATAATTCAAACCAGTTACACTTTATTGAACGAAGAGGATGTAAAACGTATAGAAATTGATTTTAGGAACATTGTCTATGTATTTTAATATTGTATTGTAATTTTTGTTACTTATGCTCAGGCAAAGATTGTTTTGTTTTCAAAACTCGTTTTGCTTATGTTTTACCGTGTAAACAATCTTGATGCTGATTTTCTTTCCTTTCTTGATTTCTATCTATTATAAAGTTACTTCGTTTAAGATAAAGAATCATTGATGATAACATAGCTTTACCCGTTTGTTGTATCAGAGATATCGCACGAGGTATTACAGGGAGGGAGATTACGTCAGTGAAGTGAAACTTGCCAAAGGTACGGTTTGTCATTGATTTCATTTTTTCATAATTGAAAATCACCACCGATAAGTAGCTATTATATAACTATTCCACGTAGTAATGGTAGAGACCTTAAGCAACGAGGACGTGAACGTCTACGACGACGGCTCCGAAAAAATCATCTTTTTTAATTACTTCTTGTTTTTTGTTTGGGTCCTTTGAGTTTTTGTCACTTTCCTTTACGCTTTGTAAATAAGAAAACGATTAAATGTGTTTCCATGAATCTAAACTAACACTGAGAAAGTTTTCGCTGTAAAGTCCACGTAATCTCGACAACTCCAAATCAGGAGTTTTCACGTTGTAATTTTAGTAACAACTCCTTGCACGTGCTCCGCCCGGTACATTCCAACATGCAGTTATTGTATTTTCTATTGTTTTCTGCCGTCGTCGTCGACGTTCCCGTCCTCGCTGCTTAAGGTCCCTGGTGACTGATGGTGGATGTAAACCGAGATGCCAAGTCTCTATGTATCTTGCGCTAGAGAGCGACCCCGAGGGGGGCATGGGTTCGACACTAATTCGTACGATTATTCATAACGTTTTTTTACTCGGGCTACCTGTGGTAGGTCGAGTCTAGGTTTGGGTTTCCAATCTATCTATCTATGAATCTATCGACGACGTCGAAAACGTGTAAGCCGGCGTTGTAATCAGTCAGCGGTTTTCCCATAGTCAAATCAATATGTTGAATTTTGTGTCGGGAGCTAACAAACAAGTTTAATAGTTACTTTTCTAAAAGATTTCTTCCAATGAACTTCTCGCTCCGACGGTCAAAGTATACACAAATTAATAATAGACATGGTAATTGTTTGAGTCAGCTCGCTTTGTACTCGTATAAATCCAACACAGGATGTGTTTCTAAAGCAGTTTTGCAACTTCAAAATGGGATAATTTTTCTTTGCAATTAAGTATTGTTCAAAAGCTGGAAAGATTGTTGTGCTTTGCCTTACGGCGAAAACAAGTTTACGGTGAGCTGTTTGTGTCACACATGTTTGTTATCGGAGAGCTGCCAAATGTTGCATAATTTAGTCTTTGTCGCGATGTCAAATATGAATTTCCCTAAACATTATTCTTTCTGCTAATATCTGTAATTTTTTAGTCGACGTGTAAATGGCTAGATCTATAAATTTTTGCTATATATCTTTATAAACTGCATGTTTCCAAACTTTACCGTCAACTGAAAAGCTGCAGTATAGACACTACACATTTTAAAAGTTTATTTTTGTTCTATTTCTTTATTTTTCTTAGCATTTTGCTTTTTTACAACCCAAAATTATGTAAGAAATTCTTTTTATAGTTTAACTTAAGCACATAGTTAACGTTCCATAGAAGAAAGAACTAAGCAAAATATATATGTTATAAAATTTCATTATGCAAATTAAAGCGAGCTGTCAACTTCCATTAAATGCTTTCAACTATAAAAAATTCTAAGGCGTACCGTTTGCAAACTGACAGTTCTCACAGTTTTTACAGAACTGACGAGGAATATTTTTATGGTAGGAAAATGGTTCTTGATTTTTTGTAAACGTCTAATTGACAGTGGCTATGATACAAGAGATATTCTTTACTTTGTTTTTAGACATTGAATTATAGCTCGCGTTTCTGAGGTTTTTAGCAGAGCGGCTAACGGCAATTTTTTGGCCGAGTCATTCATTTTGTGATACAAGCATAAAACTGGGCATAAATAGACTTTAGACCCATCAGTATGAATCCAAGCATTAGGTAGCCCAAGTGAACGCGTGTGTACGCGTCTAGTATGTATTAAGTTTGTCGTCTATACTTATAAAATACGGACCTACTACTGATACATGACTCCCAAACCTTTCAGTCCCAATCACTTATCATCACCCAACTTCTCCTTACATAACACATACAAAATAAGACATTTGGTAATGACAAAATGTGAATTGATCAAACAAAGCGAACTAATGAAGATTAAAAGTGAAATTCTCTCAAACTTGTACAATGAAAAGTATGGGCTCAAGTTGGGAGAATTTAATAATTCAACTGGGACTGAAAGGGATAAAGCTCCTGTTACGATGGTAACAAGTTTTACATTTGTGGTATAAAGTCTTGAAACTTACATTATAATGTTATGGTTCGAATTAGTTAACATTACAAAAGATTTTTGCTTTTTAAAGTTGTACTTTGAACCGTACATTATAACTAGTCTATACCTAAATAGGTACTGAATTGCTGCCTTGTTTATTGATAATCACGTTCAAATCTTTTCTTGGACGACCGAATACTTTGCTAAATTGTGGATCAGAAATTTTCAAATAAACAATTATCAGTCAGAATTTGCACCTAATTGCAAAAATGTTGTCATATATGAGTAAAAATAATAATAATAAAAAGGAAATAACTAGAAAATCACTCAGAGAGTGCAGATCTCCGCCAAGCATAATGTGATCGCCACGCAACATTACAGTCCTTGTAAATATTAGAATTGAAAAAAAAATTTATACACTGGTATTTGCACGTGCAGCACGAGTCTTACTACAAGTGTAAATTACAATTGTAGCCATACAATTGTAAATGACGCCGAGTCTGCTTGTATGCTGTCAAAGAATTCAAAGTGATCCAGACTCCAGGATTTTCTTCGGATCACCCTCAAAATTTAATCAGTCCTTCCCTGTCCCATTTCGGACAACATCTGAAAATGTCATCAAAATCCGTCCATAACTTTTTGAGTTATGAATAAATACACTCGAACGAAAAATTGGTATGTGCCCCGAGCGGGAATCGACCCACGTCTCCCTGTATTCTAGTCAGGAGTGCTAACCACTACACCATCAGGGACCACCACGCTTGCAACGTAGCAGTTTAATTAGTTAAGTTGGATAGCTTGAGGATTCCCGTCCCAATTTTTCTAGAGTGAAATGCAAATGCGCCAAACACCACTGTGAAGTATTTCTACTCGATATCGAGTAGGGGCACATACCAATTTTTCGTACGAGTGTATTTATTCTTTATTCCATTCCACTGAACAACATACATATGTTTCTGAGTTATGTTGTTAACACACACACAAAAAAACAAACCCCCGTAAAAACATAACCACCTTGGCGGAGGTAAAAAGAAGACGTAGGATTGGATTGCTGCATCGCAACAAGCAGCTCGGATCATAATTCTTGTATCATGCATACTTGAACAACCTTGACCTGAATGTCACATTTGAATAAAAATACACCAAGGAAAGCCAAAATGTTAACAAAAAAGTAAGCAAAGCGTAGCCCACTTACCGCAAAAGCACGCTAGACGGCGAGGAAGAAACATCCGAGAACGATCGGCATTTATAGTGGCGCAAAGGAAGGCGGTTAATGAAAACATGCTGCATCTTGGGTAAAAATTGTTATTTGCAGCCCTTGTTCAAATTGAGTTGCTGCCGCGTTTTGCTCGCTCAGGCTTCGCTACGCTGCGGAAGCAATGGTTATAGTTTGAAATAGTTAACATTACAAAAGATTTTAAAACGTTTTACGATCGATTCGCTTCAGATCTGTTGGAGTATAGCGATGATAGGCACCCCTGGGAAACTATTGAAGAGAAACTCAACTCAATCAGGTACGGTGCAGATTTTTGGCTGAAATATTTAAACATTGTTTATTTTAGTATAAATGGTAATATTAGTTATTATCTACGACGATGTTAACCCACGGATTTTGGTTATTAGAATTAGGGATATCTGGAGAAGTGGGGCTTAATAGGGGAGGGGGTGGGGATATCTTGAGAAGTGGGGCTTAATAGGGGAGGGGGAGGGCCTACTAAAATCTCATTAACAGACTAAGACAGAAAAACACGACGGAGTTTGAAACGCCACGCAGCTTTTAATAATAATAATAATAACAGTTCTTGCGCATTTCGCATGCCTCAATGCGCTTACATTTAAACATGTTATAAATAAGAACTATGAATAAAAATTTACAAATAAATTACTTACAGTAACATTCTAAAATATTACATAAATTATGAACTATTTCTAAACTATTTAAAAATTGAAAGAATTTACAAAAAGATGAGTTTTAAGAAGAGATTTAAACTGGTTTACAGATTCAGAGTTTTTGATGTGAAGTGGTAGTTGGTTCCAGAGTCTAGGGGCGGCAACTGAGAAGGCACGGTCACCATAGGTGGCTGAGGCAGATTTAGGAACAGACAGGAGACCTTGGTTAGTTGAGCGGAGGTTGCGGGCAGGAGTGTAGCGGGTAACGAGGCACTGGAGATAAGCTGGAGCGAGATCATTAATTATTAGCTTTTTTATAACAAGTTGGAATTGTGACGGTATATGGCAACTCTAGCTACTGTCTTAAATAATAAACAGATAGTTGAGAAATGTTTCTTCACACATGCGAACCTAGAAGCAATGCAGATAAAAACCACTTAAAGTTAATCGAAAAAGTTTGCTGACAAAATGCAGCCCTTCAGTTTTGTAGGGGACTTTTTACAAAGGTGAGAGCTCATAACCCCTTTACTAGAAAATAAGCTTATTAGAGAGGTGGCTAGTTAATTAGGAAAGTTATGATTATGTTTATGGTACACGTTAATTTATAAGCCGTTAGAGAGCTGACTGATTTATGCATTTCTTTTGCAGGGAAATGATGAAAAAGATTGTTCGTCAGATGAGGACGGAAGATGATTAAACTATCGAGGTTATATCCTAGATGATAAGACCTGTTCCCAGAGCTAAATTTTTAATTAATCTACCTTCTTCAACCTCCTATAATCTGGGTTAGAGGCACTCTATCAAAAGTGTTTTGAAACTTTCTGAATTTAATTTTTTTGAATTGGTCTCTTTAGAAATGTAAAATAATTTTTTGCTTCATAGCCACTTTAAAAGTTGGTAAATAGGTACTGCGGGTAGACATGGTTGGCACAGTTGGTTAAGATGTCAGCTTTCCGACCACAAGGTCCTCACTTCGATCCGGGCACTTTGCCGATATTCGAATATTTGTGCGATCTTTTTTCTAGCCTAAGCCAACTCAGCTTTCCATCCTCCCATGGTAGGTAAATGAGTACCAGCGTCAGCTGGAACCTAACCTGAGATGGATTAGTATCCCGTCCAGGGGAAGTCAAAGACTCTCATACGCGTAACATTCGGGAAACCGGAAATAATCGCCGGCACTATGGGCCTCTAGGCTTGTAAAGGATTAGTTTAAATGAGCACTGCAACGTCTGCAGGGAGTCAAAACCTGCGATGGATTAGAATTCAAATATATACCTTGTATACTGCTGAAAAAAAAAACAAAAAAAATAAAAAAAGTAACTGTTCATTAGTAAAACACCTAAATTGCGTGCAATTCTATTTGCTCCAGTTATTGCCTTCGCAGGGTTTTGGTCCAGAGGCCAAAACCCGAGGAGGCACCCTAGTAGTCCCCTCCTATATACATATAAGGATTTGAATGGAATAAAATTACATGTTCATATAGTTGACCAAATGATTCCTATTTCAAGACACTAGGCGCGCATAGTCGTATCGGGTAATTTTTAGCTTACCACGAGGTCAACTAGGCGCGCATAGTCGTATCGGGTAATTTTTTAGCTTACCACGTGGTGAACTAGGCGCGCGTAGTCGTATCGGGTAATTTTTTAGCTTACCACGTGGTGAACTAGGCGCGCGTAGTCGTATCGGGTAATTTTTTAGCTTACCACGTGGTCAACTAGGCGCGCGTAGTCGTATCGGGTAATTTTTTAGCGTACCACGAGGTTTGAACTGTAAAGAAGTTGAATTAATAACTCGGTAATAGCTTGCTTTGAGTAAATAACTTGGTTTACAGTTATTCATTTTATTATAACGATAATAGACTATTATCGGATTTAATTGTTCGGTACAAAACTTGATTTGTCAGACATAAATCGCAGTTACACGAGGTCGACAGACTCGACCCCAAAATCTGCTAGACGCAAAGATCAGCAATTGCAAGTCCAAAAATTAAATTCAGTTTTGACAAACATTAGCCTTGGTTACGCAAAAGAATATGATACACTCTTCTGTGAAACAAAAAAAGAATTACACATTTCTTGTTAATTTTGTATTGCACGTAGTTTTGCGTCCCAGTAACTATTTCACGTGTTTAATTAAATGACCTTATACAAAATATCACATCTTAGTAAGGCGGGAGCAGCTGTACTGAGAACTATTCCTAGTATTTAGATCGTAAAGGATTTTTGTTTTACTAATAAGGTTTAAAGCTACTCTTAATCATTGGACCAACTGTTAAGGCCAGTACTCACGAAGGAGATTACTTCCGCAACACGCTTCTGGAGCATTTTGCCATGTTTGCTGCTGGCCGGTACACACGGGCGAGCTTGTCCCAGCAACATGCATGCTACAACACGATAGGAGCATGGTAACTAGTTATAAATCCAAAATGGCGGCCAACATGATAAAAAATATACGCAAATTTGATTTGCTACCTGGAGACAGGTTGTTGCGCTGCAAACAGGTTTCATTACACACAAGGGAGCTTGCTCCCTCATATTTAACAAGTTTGATTGCATAGAGCATAACCTGGGAGCAGAACTTCTGTTGAGCAACAATATTTTTCGCATGAAATCGTTGGAACAGACGAGGGAGTTTTGCTCCGGGAGCATGTTGTGGGAACGTGTTTCAAGAGCAAGCTCCCTCGTGTGTAACGGCCTTTATGACTACGCTTCCGCTCTTTTCAATAGATGTAGTACAATCAAATGTTGTAAAATTATGAATAAATACTGTCTGGTTGCACGCGCTTTTTATATATAAGCAGAAATTTTTCCCGAGGTTCTACAATAATATACCTGAAAGAACAATGTTGCTTTCAAGGGTCTCCGGTAATTCAAAACTTGTGGATTTGAATGAGTAAGAACTCAGATAAAAACTTATTTCTACGGTAAAAAGTTTACACATGGCACGAAAATAGTCCGCGGCGAATTTGCCTTTTATCTAAAGGGAATAAAAAGTTTACCAACCACAAGCAATTGATGCTTTGATCACTACAAAAAGACATACCAAAAAGCCCACGATCTTGAGAAATATACACAGACGGTATAAAAAAGTTGATGTGACGCCTCCTTACAAAATATTACCGCAGAAGTGACATATGTCGTTAAATCCATGAAATTTTACACCCGGGTTTCGTGATTCACGAATGCGTGATTTTTCAGTTTTTCAAGCTAATGCGAAATTTACCTCCCGCATTACGTCAACTTGTAAAAACAAGCTCTGCAATAAGGGTCACATGATCACAGCTACGTTAAAATGGCTTCCAGAAATGAAAAGAGCAGGTCAACATTTGTAAAAGTTCAGAATAATGCTATTGATATGGGAAGAACTACAGGCTTGACAGCGCTAGTCATCAGGAAATCGAATGCCTCGTAACACCTTTCGCATCTTTTCCCTAAAATCAAAGCAATTACATTAATTCATGTTTTAATAATAACAATTGGTAAAGTTTAAAATACAAATTTCCTGCCAAGGTCCCAAAGTTTCTCTCCAGTCAGGAGAACCTCTGCTAGCAACCGTTAAGAATCTCGCGTTTGTGCCTCCAGTTGTTTTGACAGCTGTCAGATTCATCTGTCCTAGTTGACCAATCATAAAAGAGCGATCTTTGTGCACAATGTCGGTGGGGTAGGGTGGAATATTACGTCTCAGGACGAAAAAAGAAACCTGGTATGGGTGGTTGCCTAAGCTGTGTTTATATGCATGCTGTCAAAATCATGCTACACGTGCAAAGAAATGCTTCCACTCGCGTCACTATTCACGTAAAAAAAATCCATAAACCTGAAAAAAAATAAATGCAGAATTTGTAGAGAAAACATTAAGATTGGCAGTGGTCGTTCTCAAAAGAATTTTTCGCGAACAAAAATCCACAATTCTATCAATCATTTTCTGTGATTTTGACTGGACTGTCGCGATTGTTTAAGAATAACCTTTTTAAACAGCAATTATTAATGATCAGATGTTAGTAAGTTTTCTTTTATAAATAAAAAATCTAATAATTATCAAAAGTTTTACGGTTTACACGTATAAAAATTTGATAAAAACTTTACGTTTCGGCCGCACTTGTGGTGGCCTTCATCAGAAT
>JAOBRB020433446.1:0-19576 GCA_027575285.2 Zoanthus pulchellus | reverse complement strand
AGCGGTTGTTGAAAGCATCATCAGTAGAGCATATGCGGCGGAGTCTGAGCGCCAAACTATAAGGGATAGCCTTCTTGAAGAAGCCTTTCAAAGCAGTATCTTTTTCTCTTGGTGTTAACCTTTATATTCTGTTGAATATTTGGTTAAATTTATCTTTCAAGTCTTCAACTCTTTTGTCCACAGTCCTTTTGATAGGTTTTCGAACGTAAGATAAGATCCAATCTTCAAACGTATTCAAATTATTACGAACAGGTTCAGCAGCTTTGCTTGCGAAATTTTTCAAAGATTGGACATTTTATTTTCGAGTGGTGGTTTCTAAAACTGGTAGGTTTATCATAGATACCGGCTGATCTAGAATATTAGCTGGACGTAAAGCTTCGATAAGTTGTTTTTTACTCTGTAATAGCCTTTAATTCCTTGCTCTTTGGCTAAGATTTTTAATTCTTTGACAGTTTGTTTGTAAACTTTGACAGTGTTATTCAACCTTTGATTTGCAAGTTTACTCACGTAAACTTCAGCAGCAATTTAATATGCGTTTAGTTTGATTATTCATTTTGCGTTTGTATCTATCCTAGTTATCTTAAAACTCTTTTCCCAATTTTGCTCAAAATCATTTCTTTCTTCTTGAGCATGCGCAGATTAATTACGTCTTATTTTGAACTTTTTTGAATGTAATTTTGGGAGATGATTTAAAGTACTCACTATATCTTTTAACGTGATTAAGGGATTGCGGGATTTGTCTCAGGAGCCCCCAAAAACGTCTACTCGGAGAACTAGGACAACTTCCTCCCTCTCTCCCCCACTATAAAGATAATTTTAATTACCATGCATGTTGCATTTTCCAAGTCTTCCTCGGTCATCCCTGCTTTTTTTTCTTTAAACTCAAACCCCTGCGCGTTTCTACAAAAATGCCCACCAACCCTTCTTAACACACGCCGCTACCAATTAATTACAGTTTACAACACTGCACTGAGTGACGAAGGCCTGATGTCTGAAAAGCATAAAATGAAAAATATTGCTAGTAAGAGAGGATTCTGGAACCCCGTCTTATAGCTCAGAAGCAGTCCACCTCCATCTTTAAATAGCTTCTTTGATGAGCGAACTTGTTCCTTTTGAGGTTTTGAGCCTGTTTGCTAAGCCATGCTGACGAAGCTTAAACAAACAGTTGTCCATGTGTAGGACAACAAATACAGACGACTCCCAAAAATTCATTAGCAAACTGAAATTTCGGATCCAAAAAATATTTTTGCCCCTCTTCCCCCGAGATTATATATTTGAATGAATAGACCATTTCCGAGTTCTCTGATCTTGTGCCTCCGTTTGAAAACGAAAATGAGCTCTGTATTCAGTTTCATTTTCATGCAAATCAAAGTCATTTTCATAAGAATGGTTTCGCACTTAGACTCGCTTTGAAACGGAGGCAAAAGAGAACTCGGAATTGGCCTATTCCTTGGAATGCATGGTCAGGAGAGGTTTTACTTCACAAAACCAAACATGAACAGAATAATGCACGCATAATGAGGACTTTTATTTTTTGTAACTTTTATGTGTACATGTGAGCACTTTATCAAAAATTTCCGTTTAGAAACTAATCTGAACTTTAAAATTTATTGCAGAACAGTAAACATATACTGAAAGTTAATGTTTCTGTGCATTCATACATCATTGGATCTACCTTTGAATAGTCACCGAATTAATGCCTACCGTTAATCATTTCCTGCTTCGGAAAATTAGTTATCAACATCTAACTTTTCTTTACCTAACTAAACCAAAATATATAAAACTGGGAATAAAGAAATAAGGAAACAATCATGGAAGTTGACAACTTAGAGTCTAATAAACTGCTTTTATAGAAAGCATGTCGAGACCATTTCGCGTTTGGGGTTTCAAAAGTTAAACATAAACAATATAGCTATTGAATTAGTACGGCCCTTTCACAGGAAGACGCTGTTTAACTATATTCATAGCTTTTCGTGTTCAGCATGATAGCATTTCTTTATTTAGTAATAAAGAAAACACTGTTATATTCAAACGGTTTCCCAGAAAAAATATAGTACTGCAAATTTCATTTATACTGTCTTCGAGATTACGACATGAAAATAAGATGAAATAACAATTAAAATAACGTTATATGTACACAATCTAACAGGTTTATAACTTTTGTTAGTATCGCCATACAGTTAACATTTCGGTCAGGGAGAGACACGTGATATAAAGTAGAATCACACTCTCAGCATGAACGCGCGTTAAAAAAATTTGAATTAAAAAATTGCGATACAAAACTAATTGCGATTCTCAGCAGGTGATTCCACATTATATTGCCGGCGTTTGAAAAAATATATTTCTCATTTTTACTCCGTGGCTGCGCCACTTCGCCAATATGGAAGTATATTTTCTCCCAACTAGCCGGTAATATATAATGTGGAATCACCGGCTCAGAATCGCAATTAGTTTATGTTACAAGTTCTAATGTACGCGCGGCATGAAAACTAATATCAGACTTTAAAGCTGGGTTACACGGGGCAATTTTTTTCAGCAACTTGCAACGCAATGTCACTACGTTGCAACTGCGCGATTGACATCTTTCTGTGAAACTGGCAACGCAACGTTAAAAGTTATATTGAACGATCTACTTTTCGCAACGTTCAGCGAATAACATACAACCTGCTTCGCAATACCAATGTCGCAATCAGTGTGAAGAGCCAATCAAATCACTAATAAACATGATATTGCGCTGATGTAATTGGTTTTATCGCACACATCAAACGAGATTATTGAGTGTTGCGAAAAAAAATTGCCATCGTCTGACATGTCAGAGCAACTTTCAAATTTTTGTTATAAATAGTCAGCATTGCATTGCAAGTTTCTGAAAAAAAAACTACGCCGTGTTACACGGCCTTTAGTCATTTATTTTGGTATAAAACAAAACAAGATAACGATTATTTGAATATAACAGCGTCTTTCAGTGTAAAGGGCCTCCATGCATCTGCTCATAGGAAGCATTTATATATCACAATTATATAGTGTGCTTAACGACCCAATTTACCTCAGACTAAAAAATTTGTTTTTTTTTCTGTTTAATATCTCGTTCTCTATAATATTTCATAAAGCACTATATTACCCATAAATAACATCTGCTACATAATGAATCACTTCTTTAAATTTTGAATGGTATTAGTTGTGATTTATATATGTTAAATATCAAATAAATTGTATAAGGATCTACATTAAATTTGAGTAGCCTTCTGTTCTTTTTTGACAAAAAGAGATAAAATCACAATTCTGGGACACAAAAGCAAGAAAACTGTTAAAGTAGTCCCGATCTTTTGAGATACGTATATAGTATCAATGCATTTTGTTAAATAAATTCTTCACTATATAATTATAAAGAGCTTGAAGCCACACTCTTTTTATATGAAGATCCAGTAAATGTTTAAGGCTGCTTTAGCCTTAATTAGGGTAAAATTTCCGTATGGGGCCTACTATTGTTTAACCCTTCAAGCCCTAACATCAAAATTTAAAGTCTCAATTCTAGTCCTACACATTTCTTATAGTAGTAGTGGGGAGAATTTGTTTGGATATCAAGAGAACTCATCTTGTGTGATCATGTTCTTAATTCTCATGACCTTTTTGATTGATAAAGCATTAATATTACAAGGAGAAATTTGATGCTGATCTCTCTTAGGGCTTAAAGGGTTAATCATACAAACTAAACCTTACCCAGACCCTAACTTTACTATAGTTATAAGCTATGAAACTGTTGTGCATAAATAAGTAGGCCCCGATCCGGAAATTATGCCTCAACTAGTTTCATTTAATTTGGCTATTTTTGTGAGAGGTTTGAAACGCTGAAAATTAATAATCCAATCAAAAGACAAGGTTTGGAAAAATAACGCTCATCTTCTGTAGACATGTAAATGTGAAACGGTGCTTCTGTGATTTTACCAACTGTGCACATTACGAACGAACTAATGACCAGATTCAGTAAATTAAAGCTTCAACTAAAAATATTTTCACTTTCTTTTTTCGATATTCCGTCTGATCATGAATCGGAGTCTGATATTTCATCAAGTCGTTGTTACAATTAAACAACGTGCAAAGCTCAATATTACACTACGATAATTATTCCGAAAAACTTAAACTGATAAAACTAAGAGAAAATCAGTTTTTAAAATCGTTACAAATGTAATTATAAATATCCACTATAGCTCTAACCCTTTGCTGCAAAGTTCAAGACATAAAACACATTGTCGATCATTTTCCCTAACCGTTTGAAGTTTCTTTTGAACGCTCTTCTTGCTGGATATTTTTTCTTTTACGAAAAGTAGGAAGTTTTTTCCGGTATATCACACTCCCCTAAAAAACTAAACGCATCTAGAATTAGTGTTCCTAACAATTTTATGAAACGTGGTAAGAAATCCTGAAAAAGCAGAAAGCTCGATGGATCAGTTCATGCAACTACAACCCGTTAAAAAAACGCCTGACATTTTAAAATGTGACTGTAAAGAGAAACAAAAACAAAGATAAGGTGTAAAATCCACAAAATGACTTTTTCAGTTTATACAGAGCCAAATGATTCACAAAAACATTATGTGCTTAGCACACAACAGCAGCCTGAAGAGGTGTTCTCTTTTCTTGTACATCAAAAAATATAGCGCAGAGTCAAAACAAAAATCCATGCACGAAGAATTGAAAATCGGTAGTAGTAAAATACGCCATCTTTACCATAGCTTATACTTGTATTTGTATATATTTAAATCATCGCGCTTGTTGGACATAAGAGGATTACCGCTCACTCGGCACTACGCTCCTCGCTGGATATTTATCATCTCATCTGCAACACGCACTCGTGGAACAAATATTCCAAGAGCACGCGTTGGATATAAGATGGTAAAAAGCCAACGAGGAGCGTATAGCGCAGAGTTGGCTATGATCATCTCATATCCAACAAGCGCGAATGGAATAATTGTTTTAGTTAAATTTCATCAGCTTTCCGAACCCTTCCGTACTTGAAACTAACAACAAACTTCAAATAAATTGATTAACCCGCGAGATTTTTTTTGTTAGTTTCCATACATAGTCATTCGGTACGAACCGAGATTGAGCGGACAAATGACAATCTAAACGCTAAAAACTTAATATTCGGATTTGAAAATGTAATAAGTTAAATACATCCATGCCGGCAAGAAAATTGAAATTTATTTCATTTTTTCTCAAATAAAGTTTTTCGAATAAAGTACCTTAACTTTGATGACTAGTGACACGATTTTTGATTCTTTGTTTTAACTCTGTATTCTAGTCTTGTTTTGCTGCAGTGTTCTATGACCTGTATATATGGATTTGTCTCTTAACTGCAAGTTCGAATATGTCATCAGACGAACACATTTTCTTCTATGTTGTTCAACATACCTCAAATGAGTTGACAGTAAACTCTAAAATTTTAGTATATGTGGAGACTTAGAAAAGTGGCTTGTTTAAGCTTCAATCCAAACACTTAAGCGAGCTTAAAAAGTGCTAATTTCAAGGAAGCGAAGTCTTTTGTACCTCCTAGGTAAAACCAGAACTTTTCGAGCTCTTTTATCTCGATTATCTGCATTGTTATGTTTTTGCAATACATGGGGATGCTAACGTTTTCGGAACATTTAGGAAAAAAATAAAGGGATAATCGTTAAATGTGTACCTTATGTTTAAGGGATTCACCATGACAGAATGAAAAGCCCGCTCTCGTTAATCTAGGTTCAAGGTTTCCCATGTGTTTCCATTATGGTCAATATGAGAATCATTAAACAAAAGCTCGCGGAGGTAGCAACGGGCTTGTATACGTGGAAAGGGAGGAGGTATGGGGAAACGGTAGCATATTCTTGTAACAAGCCAGACATTAATCTCCTAATTAATTTTACTGAATTGCTTTTGTTTAACTTGTTACTACACCTGTTTTTAATTACTTCTATAGTGAGGCTGAGAGTTGACTCCAGATTATTTTAACTAAGCCAACTACCAATTATATAAAGGCTAACTATATTTGGACAGCCATTTCCCTAGAGACCATTTATTCACCAGCTATAAAAACCCTTATAGCTTTGGGCTCAGCACATAGTAACCAACAAACAAGGGTATTACAGAAAAACAATAAGCCCCTCACACCGCATAATTCCAGGGTCAGGATCTCGTCGCAGGTGCACAGTGATATCTCAGTAAGAAGATGTTGTAACTACTTCACTCCATTTTCTTTCACATTTGTGTAGATGTCATCCTCGTCATCCCTAAGTTTACTTGCATCCCAAATCCTAAACGCGGCATCGTGAGATCCGGTGTAAAGCCTGCCTTTATGATACTGTGTGAAAAAAACAACAACAGCTAGTAAGTTGCATATCGAAGAAATGTTCGTGTTGGCACAAGCTAATTTTCCTCAAAAGAAAATACTGCGGAGTACCAAACGGGGAACCCAGCATTTCTTCTATAATTTCTTCCCAGCTAGACACGTTTATTAAAGTATGGCTTCAGCCTATAGAGCCAGCAGTTAAGCTGGATATATACCCGATATTCCATCTATCAGAACCAAGTACGTAAATAAGGAAAAACACTATATCCCAAAGGGCAAATCCAGAATTGCTTCAGCAATGTTTACGACCGCGGTAGTTCTCGAAAATGACAGAAGACTTACAAGTAACTAGTTTAATCATTAATATTTCGCTTAGTTTACACTGTCAGATAAGATCGTAAAATATGTAACAAATTTATATCAGGGTATGTAACAAACAAAAGAATAATTATACAACTGGTCATTATTGCTTTGTAAAACCATAGAGAGGCCCTTTCTTTACAAGAAAATAAGTTTTCGAAAAAGGAAATTATATATGACTGAGAAAAACTAGAAACAAGTGGCGCTGACCACAAGGATCGTGCCTCTGGGAACGAGATTGGTAGATAATAAATTAGAGGGTCATATGGGTTCGATTGCCGTTAAACTTTTTTTCTAGTTGTATTATTCAAGTTGCATATATATATATATATATATGTAGTTGCAAAATATATATAGTTGCAAAATAATTGAGTCAGTCGATTTCAGCATTTTTCGTATCAAAGGCAGGAAGGCGCTAGAAGAACTGAAAGTTTGAGAAGGTGCAATTAGTGAGAAAAAGTGGTTGAAATGTAATTGAAGTCGGGGCACACAGTTTAGTTCATTATTAATTTGAGTAAAAGGTAAATTGGTAAAAGGTAATTGTGATTGTGGTTTCGGGATTTAACTTAAATTAAAAATAATTCAAGGACACGTTTAGGCTGAAAGGCTGAAAACAGGGGAAAACGTTTCTGGTTGAAACTTCATGGAATCTTCTAATTTAGGTTTGCAATATGCACAGTAAAACACAGAAGCACCATTTCACATTTAATATCAAATCATCATGATACAGATATATTGTATACGCAGACAACGTTGACGAACTTTTTAAGCAAAAACCACACGGTTTGGCCAGAACCTGCACGCATGCGCACAACCAGCTTCACCCGAGTAACAACAAAGCAAGTACTGTAACTGGAGCAATGCAACCTTGTACAGCTGTTTCGTCGTTATTAGGACTCATTAGCATGGTATAGCTTTTCAGCCATAAGCAATGAAGCCTTGTTTTTCCATTGCCTTGCTTACAATATGAGAATAAATTAAAGCTGAAACAGCCAAAAAATTAATAACAAGTCTTGCAAGAATTTACTGGTTCTTATTAAAAAGCGAACACATTTTCCATTCTAACAATCCATTAACTTTTTTTTTTTAATTTTTTAAAATAGAACTGAGAACTTGAGTTTCATGCCTAATAGGCACAATTAAACAACCACTTGAAGCATATAAGTTTTAAAGTTTTTAACTTTAAACTGACTTAATTCAGCAACTGAACAACATATTAACACAATAAAGCCCTATAAGAGAGAATCCGCTGACCAACACTTGCTATATTTCATTAACATATCAGTAAATTAGAGACGAAAAGGTCATGGGAGGTAAATGAAATAGTTAGATTAAGTTGTTATCGTCTGGTTTTCTTTACTATTATTATACTAACTTAATTATACGTAGATCTAATCACCAGAACCATAATTACTTACTGTTAGACAATTTACTGAGTAAGTATGCCCTTTGAACGTTCTTTTTAAAACTGAAGTTTTTGCATCGTAGACTCTTGCACACGTATCTCCAGATCCAGTAAATACTGTAGAAATATTTGAATTTCAAATTAAGATAGAGAAATTCTGCTGGCCCAGAGTTTTTAATAGCAAACTTACGCTTATCTGTCTTTGTTCTATTTTTAATTTTTTTTACTTTATGTACCTTAGCCAGCAACAATCGGATATGAAACAAACAGGCCTCTCCTGTATTACTTTGCAGTCTTTCACACTCAGTTCTTTGTGTCTTTAATGTACAACACATAATCTACCTGACTTTCATAGTCCCCATGGATGCACTCTTGTATGTGATGAGATGTTTAATTTTACCACTTTCAATGAAAGGAGTTAATATAACTCTTAATAGGTCAACAACAACAACAAATACTTTATTTACATCAATTAAGAAGGAATTGGTTGCCCATAATCTTTCTAGACAAAGGCTAATGTTTAATTGCTTGATGACTCAGATCTTAGTTGGTTTGGTCATCAATTATTGCCTTGCACTTGACCCAGGATCAATTCCTGAACTTTGCATGTGAATTAAGGTTTGTAAATCTCATTCTGACATCATATAAATTTTCCTCTCTCTGCAAATTCAATTTTCACGCCAGGATCTGAGCCATGGAGAGCTTATAATTAAAGCATTAGACTCAACCTGGTATATAACACATATAGAAAAAATAATCACTAACCCTCTTACTTTCTATCAGTTTTGAATGCTCAACTTCTCCTTACAAGACAAATACAAAATAAAATATTTGGTAATAAGAAAATGAGAATTGGCCAAACATGGCAAAATGCTAAAGATTAAAGGCTAAATTCTCTCAAACTTGTGCAATGAAAAGTATGGGCTCAATTTGGGAGAATTTAATAATTCAACTGGGACTGAAAGGGTTAAACTGTTTAATAACATTAGACTACTTGTACTTACACAATCCATTGGCCACCAGCATGGATCCCACAGTGTGCTTTGCTCCTTTGTACGTCCTTGTGCATTCTCCAAACTCAATAACCCAGCATTTGGCTGTGTGATCTGCACTGCATGAATACATTAGCTTATTGACAACCTTTAACGATAATAAAGTCAATTTGCAAGTTAGAGAAGAGGAAGTATAAATTTCTGCAGTTAACTATATTTTTAAGAGGAATTGCATGTATCATAGATTTTATAAAATAGAATGTTTTGTTTTTTTTGGGCGGACATGGTTGGCGCAGTTGGTAAGATCTCTGCTTTCGAACCACGAGGTCCCGAGTTCGATCCCGGCACTTTGCCGAGATTTGAATCTTTGTGTGGCCTTCTTTTCCGCCTAAGCCAACTCAGCTTTCCATCCTCCTGGGGTAGGTAAATGAGTACCAGCAGCTGCTGGGAGCTAACCTGCGATGGATTAGTGTCCCGTCCAGGGGGAGTCAAGGACTCTCATCCGCTAAACACTATAGAAACCGGAGATAAGCGCCGGCTCCATGGGCCACTGGGCTCGAAAGGATTTAGCTTTTTTTTTTTTAGCAAGTTAGAGAAGAGGAAGTATAAATTTCTGCAGTTAACTATATTTTTAAGAGGAATTGCATGTATCATAGATTTTGTAAAATAGAATGTTTTATTATTATTGTTATTGGTTACGTGGAATGTTTAATTATGAGTCTTCATTGAATATCGTATCTCTGATTAGCAAGATGATTTAACTGTTCATATGGATATTGAGCTCAATCCTGGCCCAATCTCATCAACAGAGTAATGAAAATGGAAGACCGAAATTAAATTCTTGCGCCAATAATATACGCTTCCAAGCAATGAGTTATGGAGTTCCCTAAGGTGCAATTTTGTCACCATTGCTCTTTTGCATTTACTCAAACGATCTGCCAGGCGCTCCTGAGGAATGCTGTCTGGAATCTTACATTAATGATTCCAAATTATTCCTGTCGTTTCCTTTAGATGACACCAAGAGCACAATACGAAAACTAGAGGAAGACCTATGCAGAGTCGCCACATGGTGTTGTCAAAACAATCTGCTAATCAATCCAAATAAGACTAAGTTTTATGGTCTTTGGAACCAGACAACATCTGAGTAGGTAATTAACCAGTCCAACTCTGTTATTTTTGGGCAAGATTATATTTCCTGTGACTTCCACCAAGGGCTTGGGTGTAATATTAGATTCCCATCTTACATACAATGCCCATATTTCTCAACTATAGTCTCTTTCTGTTTAGCTAAGTTAGCTCAGATAAGTAGGGTTAAGTACAGCTTTGATAAGCCATCATTATCTTTAATAATCAAGTTTCTGGTATTCAGCAGGATTTTTTACCGCTCTACAGTCTGGTCTTATATACATGTTTTTCTGTAATATTAAAAAAGCATAACTCATTCAGAACATTGCTTCTAGAATAATTACAGTAGTCGCTAAACTTGATCATGTAACACCAATACTTCGCTTCCAGTTAAACTGGCTTTCTGTTAGGCAGCAGTTACGTATATCTCAGATACTGTTATGGCTTATAAGTGCATAAACAACCTTGCACCAAAGTATCTAAGCTCTAACTTAAAACAGAGAACTGCTATTCACTCTAGACATATGGGCAATAGAAATTACCTCGCCATTCCTTTATTTAGGCCAGCCTTGGGACAGCTTTTAGGTTGGTTAAGATCTGGAATCTGGAATGACCTAGATAATTCACTCAAGTCATCTCCCTCCTTGTATCATTTAAGAAAAAACTTAGTGATAGCCTCCTTGGTAGTAACATTTTTGCAATAAAGTTATTTAGATGAGTCTTGTAATGTACATATAAAGTTGTAGTAATTCATTATTATTAATAGTAATGAGTAGTTACAGTACTTGTATTTTAACCTGACTGTGTACATAGTACCTAAAAAGCCTATTAGAGAAGTTACTATCAAAGATTTATTATTATTATTATTATTATTATTATTATTATTATTATTATTATTATTATTATTATATGTTTTAAAAAATAAATTAAAGTATAAAATGGAAAAAATATCAAAATGAAGAAAATGTGTACTCACAGTAGATGCTTTAAAAACGATAGTCATTACCAATGGAAAACTATATCTTTCTAGTTTTATTCTTGATAGATATAACATTTGTATACATCATTATCAACATTGTTGGTAAGTGAGAATTATGTATTTATAATTCATGAGATCATGATGACAGTGTGTTGGTCATACTGAATACGCAGTGACCAAACTTTTACATTAGCTGCCGGTATAAAAATAAAATGCAACACTGAGGGAAATTATTAAGGAAGTTGCATAAAAAAACAAACAAAAATTAAGAATACACGTTATTCTTGTTACGGCGGGACATAACCTGAAAGAACTTTTTCTTCAAATACAAACTTTTCAATGAATTTATACCATGTTTCAATATATGAATACTAAATATGACCAGCAACTGCATGTTTGAGTCTCTTGTTACCATGGTAACAGAGCCAGCTTCAATAAACTGCTGAAAAGCACCCTCTCCTTGTAAAAAAAATGAGCAAAAATAATTAAATTGAAAAATATGTTTGTAGATGGGCAGTATGAATATCTTTTGGATGAGCATTATAAGAACTTTCATTTATTTTAAATACTTGCTAAGAGACTTTTTTCTTCATATTCTCCCTGCCACACTAAAATAAAGCAACAGAGTTACCTTGTTTTGGGTTTATTCCAAAGGAGGTTTACCCTACATAATATTTAGGCACAATACAATGGGCAAATTTAAAATCACAGAGTGGAAGAGTGTTTGCAATAAAATATTTTTGCTTAGATACTTAAGCTCAAAAATATATGGGGTAAATAAAAAAATGCTGGAGTTCAATTTGAACACTTTTTCAAGAAACAACAGCTGAGAAGGGTTTGTGACACATCAAAAGAGAGAACAAAAATGAAGTAACCCAAGATTTGAAGCTAAATTTATGAGATGGATTGCCCTCAGATTTCTTAAATTTATGAATGGACTCAAATAACGAATGTAAAAACAACAAATTTTGCCTGAAACACAAGCTGTCTAAACTTTACTTTCAACTTTTCATTAACATAAAAAGCATTATAAAACAATTGTTCGTCTACAGTAAAATGGAAATTTTGTTGACAAACCTGAAAAACCTGAGCTGAAACAACCCATTTCTTGCTGGCCTATACAGTCGTTCAGCCACAGAACACAAATATGCACCATTGCATTATGGGAAACTTGGAATATTTTGCACAGGAAAACACCAGTGCCCACAAATGAAAGCTTTTTATAGAAGTCTTCAACCAAACTAACATTTTGCACCAAAAGCTCTCAAGACTTTTTAAGCTTTCAATAAAACTAAGAGAAATGCAAAATGCAGCTGGCTGGGACTAAGGCAAACACTTGTAGGGCCCCTTTTCCATGATACAGCAAGCAGCCAGTGTTCCAACCAAGCAAACTGGCTAATTTTGCTATAATCACAGTGCCAATGAACAGTTCTTCAATACTGGAATGTTTAAGCCTTTTCAGCCCTTAATGATGAGCTCAGGCACCCAAGATTTACACAAAAATGCTAAAAAATGGCATTATTTGGCGGTTTTCATCTTGAAACTGCCAGTCAGAAAATAATTTGAAAAAAAATTTGGGCTGTCACGTTACTAACGTTTACGTGTCATCACATACACAGGCCATACCCAGTCCCCCAGGTTTTAATTAAGGGGAAAATAGAGTTTTTATAGGACCTCCCCTCCCCCCCAAAAAACCCTATTTCATACATGTTTTTAGGTTAAGTCCCACCTTAAATACCTAAGACTTATACAGAATAAATGAATATGGATTATAATTTAATGAGTAAATAAAGACATTTAAAATTCAAAAATATAAATATAAGTCTCATTAATTTCTTGTCACAAATTAAAAGTTTCAATTTAAAAAAAACATTGGTTACAAAACATATCACTGTTTTCTGGAATCAAAAGGTTTGATTAATAGATGTATAGATTATATTTTGTCAGTAGTAGCTGGTGAGCACAAAACTTTTTTTAAAACTTATTATGTCATATTCTATACTAATTATATATAAGTATAATATAAAATTCAATTTAATATTTCAAAAGCACATAACATGACAGCATGTACTTTAAGGTTAGAATAAAATAAATTTGCACCATGAAAAATAATACTTAGTCAATTTTATGATAACCAGAACATCAATATGAAATAATATGAAGTTTATCTTTGAGTGGTAAAAATATGTTCACGCCAACGTGTAATTTTCTTTTTATTACATAGATACAAGTGTTTCAAAAATAGAAAAAAACTAAAAGAAAAAGACAGGAAAAAGAAAGGAATGACATCAACGATATATTCACTAGTGCGGATAATATGTCACATGTATCCAGGTTGTAGTTTTATGCAAAATCTACAATTTTTCACTCCAATTTTTTTCAATGCCGAGTAACACGAAAAAAACAGACAAACTTGACAGGTCAGGAAAATTAAAAGAAATTTCATATGTAAACATTGACACTAACTAGACCTACACCTTTCGTGGAAGATCTTACTCAGCGATAAAACTTTAGGAGTTTCTTTTTTTTTTGAAGCTGATCCCAAGATCATCAGAAATGGTACTAATTGTACAAAGATAGAGATCGGAAGTGACCGAGTATGCACGAAAAAAGCTACGATTAACAAAATCAACTCTAGTGTTAATTTTGAGCACAGAAACTTAATTGTTAAAAAAAATCATACTGCTAAATTGAAAATAAAATCGAATCTAACATTTATGTGTAAAAAAATATTTGCTAGGGAAAAAACACTAAAAATTGCCGGTGGCAAAATATGCTAAATCGATAATATTTTTTTTCAACTGCGAATTTAACAAAAACGTAAAATAGAATAAAATAGAAGTTCCTAGAAGCATTTTATGTATAAAATACAGGTCAGTGTATTTCCGAGTAAATGAGAAGCAAAAATCATGATTCGATATCTTAAAATCCTCTAACTCGGATCCATATGCATGCATGAAGGCATGTCTACGATCAAGCTTAATTTTCCAAACTCATAATTGCACATAATATTTAAAATGTCATACTTATCAAACTTTTTCATTCCCTGTAAAAGCTGATTAAATTAATATGAAAAAATTAGGAGCTTAAAAACACAGTAACCAGTGAATTGTAGATAATATATATACTATGAACGAACAAAAATATATCTTTGAATTTAATGCGATAATAAATGCGACATTTCAAAAATTTATATATTTGCATGAACAACGACAAAATTAATGTTGGCAGTCTTTAGATCAAAAGAAACATGCAAATCGCCACATCATAATTGCAAATCATTTTTTTTTAGAAAATACGTTATGAGGAACACAATATGGCAACGTTGACAAATTGTTGAAATAAATATACTCTTGAGATTTTACTGACCTGCACACAAAGGACAGAAGATTGATGTCCTGAAAAGATATTCACGGAAACACCAGACAACAAATCCCACGAGCGTACGGTCGTATCTGATGAGCCAGTAAATAAAAGTTTTCCTTTTGTATCAACAGTTAAGCAAATTACTGCTCCTGTATGACCTTTGAAAGTTACTAAACATTCATTTGAATTCATTCCCCATGATTTGGCTGTGTTATCAGCAGAACCAGAGACAAGAATATCATCATTGTTGTCCAAATCAATAAATGTACCGCGATTCGTTTCCGAAGGAACCAAGTGAAGCGGATAAACTCCACGCTTATGACCGCGAAAACTCCGTAAGCACTCGCCTGTATCACCGTGCCAGCACTTTACAGTTCTGTCATAGGAACTGGAAAACACCAAATCCCCCGAGCAAATTACACGGTTTACTGTTGATAAATGGCCAGTAAAGACTTTCAGAATAGTGCCGGTTTCTAGATTGTATTTACGAATAGTCTTATCTGCAGAACACGTGAAAACATATCGATCCGAAACGCACACACCATTGATATACTCCGTATGACCAGCAAGAAGTCCAACGCATTGTTCACTTCTTGTGTCCCAAAGTCTACCTGTTTTATCTTCTGATACAGTCACAACGGTATTTCCATCTTTACTCAAGCATAAAGCATTTATACCTCCCGAATGTTCTTCAAGGCATTTAATCAGAAACGAGTTTTCAGTTTTCTTATTTCGTTTCTTTGAGCTTCCGCAACCCATGACAGTATTATATAGTTTCTAGTTATTCGCTCAAAGAAAGTGATTTGAGCGTTAAAGTGTGTTTTTCTTTCAATTTCTTCATTTCTAACCAATGTATGTTTCCATATAAATGCACGAACTACTGACAGTCGATATCAGGTTCTTCAATCAGTGAATCACGAAGTCCAAGTTGTCTTGCTGAACAAATCGGCCTCGAAGCCAGTACGGTTTCTTTCAAACTACAACAAGAAACAAAAACATTTTGTTATTATTAGCAATAGTCGCTGGCATAGCGCTCAAACGCTGATTCTGAATTGAGAATGACTACGAAGCACCGAAAAAAAAAATTTGCAACGCAATGGCCCAGAAATTGCTTTAATTTATGTACAGTTACCATAGCAAACGACAAGGTGTTATATTTCAGAATGGTAAATTTTCCTTAACTGGACTAAAGAACCAGCTGCTAAAGTAGAAGTTTTCTAATTGTTGAAAAGACATCGAAAAGTCTAGCTTGCGGTCCGTTATTGTTATTTGTTCGTAATGTTTGGACTCGTTTTGTTTTAAAAAAAAAACATTAGGCAAATGAGTTTCTCAGACATTGAAAGAACTAAGTAAAATAAACAAACCAATTCGACACTCTTTTCAAGAAAAACAGTGCAGAAACTTAGAAGACTTAACGGCGTTCAACTTTGGTTCCGCGGGCGCAGGTAAAAACACTTAGTTTGAAAGGGGAACTGGAAGTTGTACTGATGAATTCAAAATTAAACCAAGGAAACAAAAAATATTAATGAATGATAAAACAATCCTATAACTGATTAATAAAAAGCAATGCCAAACTGAAAACGAAAAAAAAAATTCACGGAAAACTTAAAAACCGCTGTTTTGAGAATATTGCTTTTAAAACAAACATCACAAAGACTAATAGAGAGAGTTAAATCTGTGTTTAAATGTTTCTGTTTTCTAAGAACATTCAATTAACAAACTCTAATAATTCATTTTTGTGGTATTTGGCATGTTTTGGGCCTTTCAGACCAAATATTTGAGGGCTAAATATCAATTTAAAAGCACATCTTTTAATTTTTGGATTTTTATTTCGTCGAATTTAGTTCCAAAATGGTGTAATTTTTCCAGTCATTCAAGACAGAGATCTCTTCCCCTAAAGGAACGCCGAGTTGAATAGGGTAGAGCTGGACAGTCATGCGCTAAGAGTCTACCCAGAAGATGATAGTTAGTTTAATATCTACCTAAATATTGTGAAAAAAATGCACTTTATTTTTCACAGAAACAATACTTTTTCCTATTTTTAGCACACATGTTCCTGGTGATTTCATTACTTTTTTTTCCATTTAAGTAATACAATTTATCACTAAAAGAGTTGGCTGAAATACTGTTCAAACATGTCCGATACACTGTACAAACCCTTAAGGTACACGTAGCAAAGGAGGAACAAGGATGACGTTGATGCTACACACGAAAACGAGGCTCCAAGCCCCAGGAAAACATAGACGAACGATCAATTTTCATTCTTCGAAAAAATTCTCGATTCTTGCGCATGCGAAACGCCGATAGGATGCGTTTTGTACGAGAACGCAAATACTAATAGTCTTTCGAATATCGGGATTTACAGGAACCATGCATTAAGAAGCAAGATGTAATCTTTCTACAAATAGTTTTAAAATAAGTTGGATTACATGTATTGTCATGTAAGAAGGTCACAAATTAATGTTTTTCAAAACTATTCGATGTCAGTGTCATTGACATCGAACTATACGTTCTGCAATGGTAAGTCATTATTTTGTCCAAACAACGCAATATGGCCCCTGGCTGTAAGCGAGCGCAAGAAAAATTATTTGTTCAATGAGATGAACTTTGCATTCTTTAAATTAATTGTGTCCGAAGTAAAATAAATTAACTGCATATTCATCGGTAGCAAAAGAGCACATGACTTTATGAAAATAGTCCAATATTTCGTTTGTAAAGTTGGATACATAATAGTTATGCACCAATTTCGAGTGGAGTACTGTATAATATGCCACGAATCAATTGTATTGTCCGTATACACTCTAATTATGCAACAGTTTCGAGTGGGATACCGTGCCATGCATATGCCACGTCAGCTGTATTTTCTATATACACTTTAGTTATACAACGGTTTCGAGTGGGATACCACGGCATATGTCACGCGAGTCACTCGTATTTTCCGTATACACGCTAGTTATGCAACTGTTTCGTGTGGGAAACCGTGGAATATACCACGCGTCAATTGAATTTTCCGTATACACACCGAGCCATCAGGCATGATGCTTTAAAAATATTATATATGTATACATATGTATAGTAATTAATTTGTCCCTTGCATGAAGAACGAAAAACTAAAACTGCAGTTCGAGCTGACGTTTTAAGCTCTGGTGAGTACTGATGAATCTAAATTGAAACCATCGAAAACATTTGTGGAGACTTATTTCGGGCTAAAAGGGACAGCGACTATCAAACGTTTAGTCGAAACATTTTTCCTGCACGTTTTAATGAGTATTCCGTAGACTGATTGGACATTAATTATGTTCTTTGATAGTTGTAACGCTGTAAAACTGAGAGATTATCAAGTTCTTTAGCTGAAGGAAGTTGTTAGCAGACCAAAGAACAAAGCAGCGGCTGTTTAAACAGTTGAGACTTTGTTCCTATTTAAAATTAATTTTGTTTTCAGACACTACGCGCCTTGTTGGCAACAAGCGCGGATGGAAGATTTATTTTACTAAATTTCATGTGCTTTCCGAACCCCTCGAGTATACTTGAAAAGGCCAAAAAATATTTCTTCTAACATTTCCACTTCAATTTTACACTTTACACATGTATAGTCGTTCGTAATCGAGATTGAGTGAGCCAACCAGACGCTAGAAACACAATATGAGATGCTGAAAATGCTTAACTGATGAACAATTAATGAATTATTGAAAGGTGAGGTAGAGTGACTTGCTTGAAACATATGCTTTTTCAGTTGAAAGTTCCGAAACTCCTGCTTCCATTTGTTTTTGCAAAATCATTTGCTACATCCAGTAATAACTATGTTGTCCGACCTCGTTTTTTGAGTGTTCAATGGTGTCAAATCGGAAAAAGATTACCGTAGGGTGTCATTAAGAGAGCGAATTCAAGTTTTCAGTTGCCTTCCAGCGAAAAACAATCTTTCACACGTGGCACTAGTGGCAGAATTTCAAATTGATCCTTTTCTGAGTATAAGGTTTCATATCCATATCTTCACTCAAAAATATATTTTCTTCGAATTATTTCCTTTTTGTGACCACGCACACTTTCTTTTCGTTTCCTCTCTATATTTCTCTTTCTCTACTTTCTCTTTCGTTTCCTTTTCTCTCTTTCTCTATCTCTCTCTATTTTAACAGCAAAAACACCCGAAAACTTTGTTATACGAGCTGTACACGAGTCGACTGTGCTGTGACATAAATCTTCGTAGCAAATCGAAAAGAAAAAAACGAAACTGTGCCATTAATTGTTATTGCGTTCGACGTTAGGAGCATAATCTTGCGCAGGCGGAAAAAATCTTGATTTTGTGGTTGATCCAAATCGACGCCATCTTGGATTTCTCTAATAGGGTCTGGGTCGTTTCAGCCAATACAGCATGTAAGCTTCCCATGAAATTACAGAACAGTTTATCATTTGACTTTTTGTTTGTGTTAACTGTTTTTCCACAGGACTAAGTTTAATCCCTCTACCAGAGTGCTAGAAAAATTGCAATCCTATCCAACCTTTAAACTATCGAACGCACTTCACTAATCTATAATTACTGCTAGTAGTATGTGTAAAATACAAGCTGAGTAACTGGCGGGTAACAGAGTAACTTAATTTATGACATTTTAAAACGCAACCTTAAAGTCTTTCCGAAACTTTCTGAACTCTTTCCAATATCTGCAAAGATTTGTAGAAAATTTTCTAAACTTCAAAAGATAATTTAATGCATAAGAACCAGTTTTTAAACATTTCTAAAGCTAACCGAAGTAATCTCTCGGAAAATTCCGATGATTTCCGTTAGAGTAGGCTAACTTAAACGATTTCTGAAACTGCTCTAGATTTTTTTTAAATTTAATTTTTATGTTTTTAAAATGTTATATAAATAGATGAAACATAAAAAATAAAAAAAACAACAACAATAATAATAATAATTATAACAAAAATAATATTATAAATTATTTAAGATAGTAGAGTGGTTTCTATTGGTCGAGAGGTGTGTTTTCATAGGCCAATGAAGCATAAAAATGACGTATTAGCTAGTCCTCGTA
>JAOBRB020432447.1:0-13287 GCA_027575285.2 Zoanthus pulchellus | reverse complement strand
GTGTCATCTGTACGCAAAGTACATGCATGTTTTATGTTTTCCCCATATTCTAACGCACTAGTGTCATCTGTACGCAAAGTACATGCACGTTTTATGTTTTCCCCATATTCTAACGCACTAGTGTCATCTGTACGCAAAGTACATGCATGTTTTATGTTTTCCCCATATTCTAACGCACTAGTGTCATCTGTACGCAAGGTACATGTTTTATGTTTTTCAGGAACGTACCTTATTTTTCTAATTATAGAAAGAATTGAAAATGAGCACCTTTTTCCGGAAGCTAATTGTGACAGATAATTGTTACACCCCCTCTAGGAGCTGATAGCTTCATCGCTATATTCTGGCTATTAGATTTGGAATTTAAAAGTGAGCATTACAATCGAACATCGCTCAAGCCAGCTATCAAAAACGGCAATGTTTTTTTAGGTTAATATCACAAAAAAACATGTAACCTATTTTGATCATTTTCTGCTCCAACGTTCAGAGCGGCCAAGTCGGCCCCTACCAGTTCAACCACCTCTGTTTCCCAATACCTCTCGTCCCAAGCTTGCTGTCGCCTGGATGCCCGTTTGTGGTTAACCCTTCGCCTGTCACTTGCGAAATCCTTGTCAGGGGAAGATGGCGGTGTTGGCAAGTTAGTTGGAGCTTCAAGGAGTGTTACAGCATCCATTGGCACCTGTTCTCATCATTGTCAGCAGGGATTGAACGAGGCAGAAGCTTTTGGTGACTCAGAGATGATGGCTGAGTTTTTGGTCCTAGACGTACTCCATAGTCTGCAGCAAGGAAAGATTTCCGAAGAGCTTTTGGAGCGATTAGAGGTGAGCGGAAAAAGATGGGATAATAGTTGCCATGATAATCATTGTAGAGGTTGTAATACTGATGATAAAAATGATCCTGTTAGTTATAATAGACAAGTAATATTTAAAAATTTTGTGATAATCGTATATATCTGAGTTTTATAGCGTAACCCTTCGCCAGAACAACCCCATCGACTGGTATAAAGTTCTTTCTTTTTCCTACTTACATTTTCTTTCGCACAAAAATATAACACCCTTGTTAATTTTTCTTTTCGTTTCTGTTTTCTTTATAATTATATTGTATTGTTTTTTAGTGACGAAAGATGTTCTCTACTCGTTTTCTCATCAATACCCATTTACTGTTCATAGAGCGCCATTCAACAACTTGAGAAGACTCCATCTTTGTCGTTCGACGGACAGTCGTTGCTGTTCTTGTCAGTCATTCAGTATACTGACATCAACAGATTGCGACATCAAAGTGAAATTCATTATCTCAAGAAACCGCTGACTGCATACAAACATGCAGAGCACTTACTGCTAAACCAGGTTTGAAACATTTTGGAACATTTTACATGTAAGAGTTTATACGAAAAAGGTTTAGGAATTAAATTTATAGGGTTAGGTTTGCATTCAGTAGGGTTAGGTTTGCATTCAGCTAAGGAGAGTAGAGTTAGTTAGACTCTACCACAGTTAAGCAGATGATATCAATTATATTGTTGAAGCTAAATCTCAACCTGGAACAGTGGCACAGTTTCTTGTGAGTTTCATTTGTTCAATAGCTATATTTTGAGTTCTGCTATACAATTTAATTTTGAGAGTTCCATATCTTTGGTATACGCTGTTGTTCTACTTAAGCTATTGGAAATGTTCGATCATTATTTTTTATTGACGGACCATTTATTACATTTTTTAGATGATGTTGCTAGGAGAAAAAATTGATACGCTTCAACTGGCACCAGTGCAACCATTACAAAATATCTACCTACCTCAATTGATGGTTCTAGCCCAGATAAAGCTGCGCTTAGTCATTTTAATTATACACGGAAATGTAGAACATGAGCGGCAGTTAAAATGGAAAGCTGTGAAAGATCTGGAACTTGGTCTACAATTGACAAGAACAGCGGCCTCTAAGGAGACTTTTCTAGAATCACAGTTGCTGTTTAACATAGGTATGTTAAATCCATCAGTCATGATCACGGCTATCGTAATTTATAGTAATTAAATACAATCGTTTTCATTCTCTATCATTAATAATGCAGATATCATTACAGTAGTCATCTTCATCTCTAAAACTGTGTCATGATGGACAAAGAAGTCACCAATCCCACCATCACTTTCATCATATTCCATGTTGAATGTGCATGCACACAGCATAGTTCATCCGTTATTACAGAATGTTTTTTATCTGTTGAACTTCGTCTACAACTGAATTTATATATTTACAACACATAGTTTTACGGTTCCGCCTTAGGGTTATCATCTTATTGCAGTTAGCAACTAACAGAACCTCTTGCATTCGATTTAATGAGTGAGCAAGACCCTTTTTCTTTCCTTGATGATGACAAGCACTTTAAGCAATCTTGAGTAACCTCTGTAAGTTACACGGTTCATCAAAGTGCTCGCATATTTGATTATTAATATAAGAATATTCAATGTTTTTAAGTATTTATCTTTTTGTTTTTCTAGTAACGTTTTCCCTAGGTTTAGATTTAGAACTTTTGAAGTAAAGGGTCAAACACAGTAGATTATATTGATTAGTAAACTTTATACACGCAAAAAAATTGAATTCATTCAAAATAATTTTTATACCTGTACCAGGAAAGACCAAGCAATTGTATTACAAATAAACTGAATCTATTCCCTCTATCTTGGTAAAGCTAACGTGTTACTCAAGTAACAGTAACAAGAATTCTATTTTACCCAACATTTAGGTCTGATCCAGCGACAGCTTGTAAACCTTGGCGAAGTAGAGTGGCTCGAGCCTGTTGTAACTCAGATTGGTGCAATTTCTGCCAGTTATTGGTCTGACCACAACTTAGGGTAAGATTGGTTGTCTTGTACTTTTCATTTCGATAATGATGATAACATTTTTTGAAAAGTAGCTTTCCAGTTAATCACGAGAACAGCGTTTTACCATTTTAGTTATTGAGACACAATGTGGGTAAACAGAGATTCGTAATTATATGAAAAATGATTTTACTACTACTACTACTACTACTACTACTACTACTACTACTACTACTACTACTACTACTACTACTACTGCTGCTGCTGCTGCTGCTGCTGCTGCTGCTGCTGCTACTACTACTACTACTTCTACTACTTCTACTACTGCTACAACTACTATTACTACTTTTTATTATTCACATTATGACCGCTACCACTACTACTATAATTATTGTTATTATTTCCACATTTGAGAGCGGGAGTGTTTAATGGCAGAAATAGTGGCTATTTGCATTAAAAGTGTTGTTTTGCAATTTTCTCTGTTTTCGTACCAAAACCAAAACGGAGCCCGCAAAGAAACGTTTTGTACATGTCAATATGCTTTAATGACTGCTACTTTCTTTTCTCCATTCTCATTCTCGCAATGTATTATTTCCATTTAATAGTTGCGGTTTAGTTTATTCATGCTCTATATATGGAAACATTTAGTGACTGCTTCCTCGGGAAACATTTGTTTTGTTTCCCTGAAATCAAATCTTTCCCTCAATTTCATTTTGGGACAACACAGAGATTTCTTGTTACATCTAGAGGCCCACCATCGTTTGTTGTTTCCCTTGTTTTCCTAACTCGGCAATTGAATATTTTTATTATTATAAAGATTGATGAAGCAAGCTTATATGGAGATAGCAATGGTGCTGCTTCAAAAAGCTGAAAAACTATCAGATGAAGTCAATGTGATATCTGAACTACCATCTACTCCGGAAACTTGCAAATCCAGCACAAAGTTAGTTGCCAGATCATCCAAGATGAGCAAGAAGGACAAAATAGAGGTAGATCGCAAGCATAAAGAAATAAATGAGAGAAAAAAAGCACTCGAAAAGGAAAGGAAAAGAGCGTGGACAGCTGTTCGTGCTTCGGGCCTGGTTTCTGCTGCACAGTATAAACTTGGTTTACTCACGGGAGATGCCGATATCACTGCTTTCGACATTTCAGAGAAGTCTGGGAGATCGATTCCTGATTTTGCGATCTTTGACCTCTTGGGAACTGACGATGTCATTGGGCAAAATGATATTTACGTCACTAAGGGCGGTATTGTTGCCCTGGGAATGTCAATTAACAGTTCTAATCATGTGCAGATCACCTGGATTCACTTGCTCGGCTACCTGTCGTATCTCCGTCGACAATGTTCATATGCAGCCCTTGGCGTGTATGCAGACATCCCAGGTATCTTATACTTCACCGAGTCCATTTTTGTAGTCTAAGTTAAGAGCTTTACTGGTCTGATGTTTGATAAAGTTGTTATAGTGCATAGCATTAAAGCTCACAATTAACTAGGCATACTAACCCTTAACCATTTTATGCAATGAAAGCCCGAAGCTTCCGGGAAGAGACTTAGGATATCAATTTCAGGTATAGATAGCACGTGATGGGTAAAGGACACTATGATGACTGATAGTGGGCTTTACCCTTCAAAATATCATAAAAAGTGAGCTTAATTGCCTGCAGCCATGTAGTAGTAAGCCAAGCTTACCTCTGGCCTTCAATGTTTAGAGATTTCTAGGACTCATCAACATGGCATAGCTAGCAAACAGGCTCAGGTTTCCCAAAAGGACATAAGATGTTATGAAAGTAAAGTCACGATAATGGTAAGAACATTGTTGATCTTCAGGCTAAATAATCTTCTATTCTTTCTAGAAAAAACAGAAAACATTGTCAACGACTTGGTGATGCCGTTGTTCAGCCGGAACAAAGTATTGAAACTGAGCCAGATGCAAGCATTTCTCAAAGCCGAATTAGAAACCTATTCAACTGAGTGCTGTGGTGCTAACCCAGCTGAGGTGTGGCAGGCTTTAGCACTTCCCACCCATCCAACAACAAATGGAAAGAGCTTTCAAGATTCAAGCTCTATTGGGCTGCAAGAAGAGGTGTTAGAGAAGAGAAAAGGTGAGTTACAAAATCTCAGGAATAACTGAAAATTAAACTTTACAAAGATGAAATTGGGTTAAACTGTAAATATCAGTGGGGGGGAGGGGAGTTGATTGTAAAAGGTCCTTAACTCTCTAATGGTGTTGTTAATAAAGATCTCTATATTTTTAATGGTGTAATTTTTCTTTAACGTTTTTAACTTTTTAAGATTGTTTCCGGTTTCACCTTGACTGATTGATGGGAAATCTAGTTCGTTGGTGTCAAAAGCAACATTAGGCCCGCCTTGTTTCTATTGATCTGTTCTATTTTCTTGTAAAACTTTGTAGCGGAATGTGTTGTAGCAACGTAAATTGAATAATAATTTTAGTGTCATTTATAAAGTTAAAACGTGACGAAGTGATAATTATGACGAAACTTCGGAAAAAAGTTTAAGAACGATGCTCGCCGCCGTGTTTTATTTGCGTAGAATCTTGTCTAGCTGCTTTGCAAGCAGACAATAAACTATTACAATAACCATGGTTGCTTGAAATAAGAGTGCGCACAAGTCGAGACTTTGTTAACGTTCGTATTCATGGTAAACTCAGGATCAAACTATGCGCCAAGATTCCTTACAGCTTCATTTACAAGAGATTTAAGTAGAAAAAAAATCAGTAGAGTTGTGATTGGGCACTAACCACTTAAGAAATAGCATCAAGATCATTCTTGCGCAACTGTTGGCAAGAACAAATATATGTTCTGCTTTGACTTCAGACTGATTAAGTTAACCCCTGCGATTGATTAGAGTCCCGTCCAGGGAGAGGGATTAAAGTCTCACATCCGTTTAACATTAATAAATAAATAAATAAATAAATAAATAAATAAATAAATAAATAAATAAATAAATAAATATTAAGTATATATATATGTTTTAAACTGCTGATCAAACGTTTTTTGCTGTATTCTAATTTTTTTAACAAGATTTATAATTTAGAATCTTATCGGTTAATTATAATGTTTATAAGTATAATAATTGCTTTTTAATATTGAAGCTCAATGAATAGTGATATGCCTACTCTAGTATTTTGTGTAGTGAGAAACCTGCACGAGTTTAGACTAATGCTTAAAAATGAATGTCTTCTTTTTGAAATCTATGTTGGGAACTGACTTTAAAATCTTTCAAATAACAACAGAATCGCCAAATACATTAAAGAGAAGTATGTCAGCAAGTAAAGCATCAGAATTTGAGATCTGTGTCCAATGGTACATACCCCAACTTGACCCCCCTGATGTAAGTTGTAAGCCTAACACACCAGAACTACCGAAAAAAGTCGCTAATGGAGACTCTCTACAATGTACTACACACTTGGTGTATGCTATGAATAAGGCAGCTGTAACACCAAGTTCAGGCGCACCAGTTAAAATAGGCAATTGCCTTGTTTCATTCGACCAGATCCAATCCCTTCACGAAAAGCTAATGAGTACACTTGCGCTTGCTGAGAATGATCTGCAGCAGTCAACAACAACAAGCAGTAAGTATAGAGAAGTTGTTCTTTCTAGTATAGTAACTGCTCTGACGAAAGACTTGCAATTCACTATTGTGCTTTCTAGTGGAGAGGCAAACTTCTTATTTTAGACTTGATTAAAGCACATACTTTGTGCACTAACTGACCAATTATATATATATATATATATCTTATTTGACAGATTAGTATGTAGTATGGCTGGATATTTTTACGAGTCTTGCAGTATTTTGACGATCCCAAAAGGCATGTCAAAATACACAGGAAGAGTAAAAATATCAGTCGTACTACATACTAAACTGTCAAATAAGTGATTTATTATCCAATCTTTTATTCGTGAAAAAATAGAACTAAATACTGCCACCCGCGCGGCAAAACAAGTTTTCTGGAGTACGAACATCGCTCAAAATGTACAATACGGCTGGATATTTGTACTCGCCCCAGACTCTCTCATGTTGTTATTTGTACGGTTATTCGTGCAGTTGGATCCTTCTTTGTACAGAACCTGATTGGAGATTTCGCACTTCATTCTGTTGTGATTATATTTCTTTGCTTTTCATAGCTTGAGGTACTTTAGTTTTGTTTGGTTCAAAAAATCTTAAGGTAAAGTGTTTTATCATTTAATCTCTTGTTAAAGTCTTTTCGCTCATATTTAAAAGCAATTGACTTTTATATTATTATTTAAAAAACGCGCTCAGGAAATTCATTGGAGTTAATAAAATGTATGAGTAATAAAGCCGCGTATATTTTATTGATAAAGCTCTAGGTTACTTATGTTTGTTCATATTTTATACCATTATATTGTATTGTAAGCAATTGATACATTGTGTATAATACATTAATCGGCCGTGCTATTTATGTAGTTTACTTTCTTGTTGGTATATATTAAAATGTATTTAGATATGGTGTGAATATTGATGTCTCGGTTGGTCAAACAGTTGGTATGAAACAGGCTCTTTTGTAAGAACAACTTTAAAAGAGCGAGTCTCAAACTGACCAAAACCTAAGAACAATTTAAGAACGATGTCAGACAAAGACTGAATATGAAAACATTTTACGTAGAAACTAAACCTTATCAATTAACTTAACACAATATAAAGCACAAGAAGTCTGACGGTGTTTCACAATTATTCTAAAACGTGATTGTTTCTATTACGTTTTTTCTTCAAGTTTAACTAATAACAACAGAATTCAGAACAATTTAAGGCCGAAATTAACAAACCATTAAAAACATTAAGCCTCTGAAACATTTGGTGTATATAATAGGATGCGGTGTAGCTGATGCGTATCCCATCAATCCTTGCTGTACTTTGAACTTGACTTTGTTTAGGCAAGAAGCAGCCTCGATCAGATGCAGCCACACCTGATACCAAGCGCGCAAAGCGCACCATGGGAATCAAAGCACTTTCTCCCCGTCAGAGACGGGATGACCACTGTAAATCCAGACTGAAGGAACACATAGAAGAAATTAGTCAAATGTTACAACGTTCAGAATCAACAGCTGATCAGGTATCCATGTATCTCGATTATTGCTGTTATCAGAATTATTACTTCATTAGTTAATTATTGCTTTAGTCTTTTTTCAAATTTTCAAACATATTCCATGCCTTCTAAACGAATTTTTCTTTTTTTGTTTATAGGAAGTTCCATTTGAAGTCTCCATTGCCAATGCGGCATGTCTGGAAGCTATGTTTGATCAAAGTCGAGGCCATATTGGCAGAACTACCGAAGCTTTCTTTAGCTGGTTCAATGGACTTGTTGAATATTGAAGGTTTAGTCTTATGAATTGTTTTGAAACAATCTTGCATCTATTACTGCAATGCTTTGAATAGTTTACAGTTAGGATGAACTGTAATTAGCTATCAATTATATTAGAAATTTTTAACCAACAAAAGAAGAGAAGGACTCGTGTAATGATGTTTATTTGTTAAAAGTTGTTTGCTTATGTTTTTTAAATTTTCATAACAATAAACTGCTATTAGTTTATATGCTTAGAAGTATCCGTGTAATACTAATTGTTAAACTTTTTGGCCTTAATTTTCTTTACCCTTACTGTAACTATTACTCGGGCTACCTGTGGTAGGCCGAGTCAAGACTTACCCTTTCGTCAATAAATCGTTCTATCTATCTATCTATCGATCTATCTATCATGCTGCGTGTGAGAAAATTACCCAGAAGTCATTGTTTTAGCTTTACTAAAAAGGCTTTTAATCAAAACTCTAAAAGGCTTTCGAACCAAGCTTTTGTTGAGACTGAGAAGAGTTTCAAACAGTTTTTCAAGTTTTCTAAAAGATTTCTTATAATGAACTTCTCGCTCCGACGGTCAAACTCAAAGCTAAGTATACACAAATATATGATGGACATGGCGCTTGTTTGAGTCAGCTCGCTTCATGTTCGTGTCAATTCAATACGGGACGTGTTTCTAGAGCTATTTTGCGACTTCAGAATGGGAATATTTTTCCTTGCAATAACCGCAAGTATTGTACAAAAGCTGGAAAGATTGCTGTGCTTTGCTTCTCGGCGAAAACAAGTTTACGGTGAGGTGTTTGTGTCACATTTTTTGTAAACTGCTATTATATTAACAATGACTATGATATAAGAGATTTTCAGTTTACTTTGTTTTTAGACATTGAATTCTAGCTCGCGTTTCTTAAGTTGTTAGCAGTGCGGCTAACGGCAGTTTTTAGGCTGAATCATTCATTTTGTGATACAAGCATAAAACTTGGCATAAATAAACTTAGACTCATCATTACCAATCCAAAGATTGTCCTTAGGTAGCCCGAGTCAACTCGTGTGTACGCGTCAAGTTTGCAAATTACATTTATCCAGTTAGTTCATGTCGCTAAACGTATAATTTTTTAGCAAATTATTGTATTTTTATTGCAACTGAAGATGATCGAAGCTTGATCGAAACATGTCTACAAACATACAAAACGTTGTCTTATTTCTTCACCATTCAGTTTCTCGCACAGTGAATCATTTCCCAAAGTTTCGATTGTTATCGATTTCATTTATTGTGTGAAGAAATTGTTACATTTTCATTTTATTGTAACTGATGAAAACTTACAGAAAGCATATTTATCTCCACCCCCACCCTTCCGGCAATAAAGCTTATGACTTGCAAAACGCTTGAAATACTCTCGAAGATTACATAGCGCGTTCGATTTTGTCGAGTTTAAATGGTGAGCTTGTTTCTTAAGATAATGCAAGATCCAACAGAAGGTACAAAAAACGTACATATGCTTCAGTGTTAAAAATGTAAATTATACACCGTATAAAAAAACCCAAAAAAACGACGGACTATAACCGTCCGAAAAGTCAATAGTTTTTCTTCCTTTAAGACCTTTTGCTGTTTATTTACGGAAAATGTACATTATTTTATTTCAGCTGATGAAACAATAACGGGAATAGCACTATTATAAGGTTTTATAACGCGAAGAAACATTAAAGTACGCAATTTTCGTATGTACTGATATTCAATAACATCAACAAATATACAATTGCACCTTTCGACAATCATTGATAACGAATGTACTTTCAATAAGGCGCAATGATTGACAATCAATGGCACATTAAAGACATTCAATTAGAAAATTTCCATACAGAAGCACAATCAATGGCGCTTTTATACAATCATTCAATAGAAATGAACATTTGAGAGCGACAATTGACAAACACGGAATGTTTTGGATAAACAATAGCAAGATAAAAATGTTCATTAGTGGTTTGTTTAGTAGATACCTGTATTTTAAACATTGCAGCCCAATAACAACAGTGGATTGATTTACAGAAGGTATAAATGCAGATAAATAAAATCTTTTAGCACACGCATTACGCTGAATTTCTTCATAAGGTGCTGTAGCTGCGTTGAAGACAGAACGTACAGAAAAATCATGCAATCAAGAAAGGGAATCACATTGGAATAACGAAAAAGAATTATTCGAGAATTCGAAGATGTCAGTGAAGATTAGTTGACGGTTCCGCCACAATAGGAGTAAACCGTTCGTCTGCGTTCGTTGCACAATACGTACGAGAGGGGTCAGGATCGCGGAAAGACCTTGAGGAGGCTCAAGTATGTAACGTTCGCGTAGATGATTGAGTTCTAACGCAAGGGAGTTCTAACGCACGGGAGGTCTTCGTGTAATTTCATTTGTGATTGGTGAAAATTCTCCGCGAGACCGACACCTTGGCATCACTAATCATTTATTGAATAGCGATTCTTAGGTTTCGTCTGAGTGTCTACCTACACTTGCGCAGAAATCTTGTTTGTTTCCCCTCGCCGAGCTAATTAACTCGGTATTTAGTAATAATTGAATAGAAATGTCAGTCAATCCGATGACAGACTCCATTCCGTGTTCTCCAGTTATTTTGTTGAAAAAGTCATGGAATAAAATACCCCAATATAAAAAAAATTTCAAAAAAAAAAATTATTCAGAAGAAAACTATGCACACGAAACTTTTAGAACTCCTGTGTGATAAAGACGCCTAGTTAAGGAGTTCCACCATTTTTACTAACATTCGAAAAAGCACCATAAGCAAATGCTGAAGTTTGAAAAAACTGTAAGTCTTTTAATTTCACAAATTTTTTGTAGTTATAGTTCATTTTAATCAACCTGTTTTATCTTTTAACGTTTTACATTTACATTTTATTTTTTTAAAAAAAAAACAATTTATTTTGCAATAAAGGTTACAAGCACTTTAAACCTGATTATAAATTTTGAAATGCACTAATCTTGCATACAAGTATATAGAAACATTTTGTCTCGTGCATGCTATTCTTGTTCTTGAATCAACGTTAACTCGAACTTATAGTGACTGGACGTGATAATCATGCAGCCTTCAGATGATTCTTAAACTGTTAATTACTAAAATCAATTTTGTTATACACTGGAAAACCATATCAATAAAATGTTTAATTACGAGAATTCTAATTAAACTGATATATTGTAAAAATGCTTAAGAAAGGTTGCAGAATAGATAATGTATTACACTAATATGGTTTAAGAACGTCCTTGTGGGTTCTCATAGAACTCCTAGTCTTCAGTTCAAAGACAGAAAACCTACTTAAGGACCGTCAGAATATATATCGTCTCGAGTTGGCAACGAATAGAAATAGAAGGAATAATAATTTTCCTGCTAAGCAACCTTGAACTGAGTTCAAACAAAACCACCCAACCCGACCACGGCATCTTGTTTAACTTAGAAAAATGAAACCAGTCAATCTTATCTTGTACGTATACTGAAGCCACTTGTTTCTTCACTCACCCTTTGACATCTTATGTTTCAATTTTCCCTTTTAAGATCAATTTTTATTCAGGTGATTTGTGGATTACCTGACCTTTTGATTAGTAAAGACACGTATTACAAACTCGCGGCATATATTCTGAATGGTCCCTTAGACATAAACAAAGATCATATGAAAGAACTGTACTCAAAACCAAAGTAAACAATATTATTCTTATAAAACAAAAGCAAAACTTGTGGTACAGACATTGCATGGACAAAAAAGAAATGGCTGCCTCAAACGGTTCACACATTTTCTTCTTCATAACTGTGGTTCACTCCAAACTTAACTGTCTGTTCTTTTTCCAAGAGTTTCTCAAATCTGTCAGCCAGGTCCTTAAAGTTCGGTCTTTCTTTAGGATTAGCCTCCCAGCAACTCAGCATTATTTCATAGCTATGAGATAACAAAGTACATCTTATTAGCATTATTTCATTGCAATGAGATAACAAAGTACATCTTATTAGCATTTCATAGCTGTGAAATATTAAAGTACATCTTATAAACATTTCATAGCTGTGAGATATCAAAGCACATCTTATTAGCATTATTTCTTAGCTATGAGATATCAAGGTACATCTTATTTGCAGTATTTCGACTTGATAATCTCGATTTTCCTTCATTTCATAATACAAATAATTAAGGAAGAATTTTTTTCACTAGAAGAATAACATTTTTCATTCTTTCGAAATGCAGAAAAAACCCATGGATGGGCATAGAATCAAAATCACGTAGGGGTTTTGCCTCGCAACTTTTTATTCAGCTCATTGCTATGTTCTAATTATTTTAAAACGCTTTTTCTGCATTGAATAAAATTTATCTCCAATTAAGATTGCAAGTAGTTTCGACAGCCAAAATGTGAAAAAATGGATGAAAATCGAACGAATGATTAAGGGCCTGTTTACATGAGGCGAGATATCTCAGGGGATAGGGATATCTCGGTGTTGTAGGGATGAAACTGTCCCTGGTTCACATGAGAAAACTTGACCCCGAAAAATGTCTCGGTTAATGTTGTTAAGTAACCGCCGTCTTGTTTCGTTTTGATAGAAACGCATGCGCACGATCCACGAAGTTGTCCCTAACCACCGGGATATCTCGGTGTAAACCGTTCTCATGGACCGAGAGAACTTTACCCCTACCTTCCAGACCGAGATATCTCGCTTGTCTCGGCTTCATGTGAACGAACATAAAGTAAATGTACAGAAACTTGGCTTGGCCCGAGATATCCGTACCCCCGAGATATCCGTACCCCCGAGTTATCTCGCCCCATGTGAACAGGCCTTTACTGAAGGAACAAATGAATCAAACAATGAACTAATGAATAAAACAATGAACTTCTTGGAAACTGTACTTAGCTACTTACATTTCTTGACTGCAATCGGCTGGTTGTTCAAGACGGCCTCCATTCTTTAGCTTGTGCACAATTTCTTTTGCGTTTAATCCACCCCAAGGAGTTATACCTAAATATTTTATCATATATAAATATTTTATCATATATACTATTACATTATGCCATGTTTATAAGTATTTTGATGATGGTGATGATGATGGCTGTTTCTTCGCTTGCGAAGATCACTGGGAAGGGGGGTTTGTCCGGCGACATGCTCGAAGGTGGCTG
>JAOBRB020432446.1:0-30420 GCA_027575285.2 Zoanthus pulchellus | reverse complement strand
CTGATGCACGGAGCAGGAAACTTTGGGCACGACGAACTGCGTGTGTATTGGAATCGAAGTTGCCGCCTGGGGTGTAGTGAATAGTTTCAGAATCCTGTATGCCCACTTGATTGAAGGCGGGACGGACAGTGATGTCATTTGCGATTAAAAAGGGGGTACCTGCTAAAACGTTGACATCCAAATCGTCTACTACTAGAGCGTCTAGAAAAGGGATTTGTGGGACCGAGTCAATTCTAGCCTCGTTTCGCCAGTTACATTCAGGGGGGTCATACTGTCTGCCTGAAATGCCTGTTGTGATGACTTGACAACGCGTGCGCCAATGGCCTGCACGACCGACGACTTGATCATGCTGGTTTCTGCACCCGTGTTTAGGGTTAAGGTCAGGGGTTGTTGCTTATAAAAGGCCTTGAAGTACGGGGACTGCTTCGTGCAAACGTGACATGATAAACAGCGAGCAAGTGGTGGAGGGCTGATCTCATCGGTTTCTTCTAGGACAAGATCGAGAAGCTCTGGTGAGTCAAGATCTTCTCGAGTGGATGTGTGGTGTGCTTTAGTGAGGTACATGCGGTCCTCGGCAGGCAAAAAGGGGCATTTACTGAGGAAGTGAGAGTCACTACGGCCTCCCTGTTTACAAAGAGGACAGGATTTGGTCCTGAGAGGGGAACTGTGTGCTGGATCTCGGGGATGGTCGATAGGTGTTAGGCCTAAATCGCGATGCAGTAGCCTGCAATACTTTGGAGTCAGCGGCTGCACTTAGCTCGTCTAACAACGAATCTAAGGCTTGTGAAATTTCAGGTTTGAGTGTCGCTAAAGTTCTAGATTAAATTCTGTTCCATATCGTTGCTTGACGAGCAGAGGGAGATCTGGGTGAATTAACCTAAGCCACGTTATGACAATAATATTCTCCAGGGAAGGACTTAATTCTTCATCAGTAGTTACGGTTTCACCATGATGGGTTATGCCGCCATTTGCAACAAGTAAGTTATCTTCTATAAAGGACATCAAACGCTGGTTAAGATCCTCGGGGCGCTCACCTACTTTTAATTTAATGCCTGAAAAATCTAGGAAATGAGCGCCAGGTGACTGAAAACCATAATGGGCGCGGATTGCTTGCCAAATGGATGTAACAGAAACAGAGTTTTTCACGATCAAGTTACGCGAAATTATAGGACAGAAATTAGCGATCTGACCTCGCATCAGTTCTAAGTGCATATTTTTCTGTAGGGCCATGCGCCGCCTAGATCCTAGGACTGTCGTTGTGTCATTTACGAGGCCTCTGAGAGGTGCTTGAGGGGTCTTCTTTTTCCATTTGAAATCCTCTGCCAGAAAGGGAGCAAAGTTGGAATCTAATGATAATGTGTACTGGAGATTTTGTCTCCAAGCTTCAAATGATGTTATAGTTTCTGACTTGGTCAACGACCATTGTTTAGGAGCTCTAGAAGACATAATTTACCTGTGGATTATCTGTAGAATCACACTCGAAAAAACAACACGTGTGGTTGCCAAGTTGTGGCCACTTTAGGCTTCGAGGTCGTAATCTTGAGACTCTTGAGGCATTCAGGTAACGTTTTGCTGCCACCAAGCCAACGAAGAAACGGCTCGGTTCACAACTACGAGTTTATTTCACGGAGATAAATCTAAATAAACTAAAGCGCCAGAAACAAAAATGGCGGACCAGTAACCAATAACATGAGCCCACGATCCGCAGTGGTCACAAACTACATAGCAGGTAAAGCCTGCTGGTGGATACAAAACAAAACAATTATCACCGTGGTTGGCACCTAAATTGGTGGGATGCATATTTTAAAATTAGAATCTAGGATGCTCTTATAAACAATTTTTTTTAAAAAAAAACAGTAGTTTTAGGCCTCAATGTTAAATTGCCCCTATATCAAAAGACGTGCTGTTATGTCAACTTCGTCTTCGTCTCGGTTTTCAGGTTAGATTTCATCGTCATGTTTTAACAGTGCATGAAAGGCCAATTCATGATCATGACGCTATTAAATTAATGTCATGTACAAAACAAAATCAGGCAAAATAAATGTTTAAGATCAAATTTTTTAATACATGTTTTAATCTGAAGAAAATCATGTAACAAGCAAGGGCAAGATTGCCGACTGGTACGCTGCGTTTCTTTTTATTGTTTCGAAACTTCATACCGAATCAGCCTGAAGACAAAGAGTTTGGACAATTACTGTAATATATGCATTCAAAAAAGACAAAATGATTTAATCAAATCTCAATTATGAAGCATCAGGGATCCTTAATAAGCAACGAGGAGTTGACAGCGACTGCATAAAACAATAGAAAATACAATAACTGCCAGTAGGAATGCAGTGAGGTTAGCACATGCACGAACGTGCTACATAAAATACTTTTTTAGAGTTGTCAAGACAACATGGACGCAACAGAAAAACTTTCTGAGTAATTATTTAACTTCATGGAAAAACATTTAACTGTTTTTCTCTTTACAAAGCTCAAAGGAAAGAAATAAAACCTCAAATGAATTCCATCCTTGTTGCTTGTTCACTAAAAAGAATTTTCATATTTCTATGCACATTTGAAACACTGCTAAAATCACAAAAGTTATTCTTTGTCGTTTTACATGTAATTAGCTGAGCAAATTAGCCAACTCTTATATTGAGTTGTTTAGTCGTTTCAAGAACTTATAAAAACCATTAAAGTGAAAGCCAATGTGAAATGTGTGAATACAATTTTGCTGATGATGGGTCATCTTAGGATGGGTCTCCATTAGGCAGCTTATAACTATATCATTTAGTTAACAAACGAGGAAGTAAGATAGCCAATGTTGACCAGCTGTCTCTGCAGATTCTCTTTGTGCCTAAAGTATCCTGGAGAAGAAGTGTTGATGTTAGATTCAGGGATGTGATAAATCCGTCTATAGATGGATTTTTGTCTTTTTATAATTCCCCTCCCACCCCTTCTCACAAAAATCTGTCGTATTTTATTTTTCACAATATTATATAATTTAGATTATAGATCATAAAATTTGTGTTGTTCCATTATTGATGGTAGTTTTCTCTTCTCTGAAGTACATTTGCTTGAGTCATATAGAAAGAACATTTAAAATTAAAATTTGTAGATTTTAGTGTAGATTTTAGTAAAATCTAGACAAAGGTTAATTGTAAATGTTCTTGACATCTGAGAGGTGTTTTGGTGTACTTTATTGATGATTGAAAAATGTCTGAGCTGGACCCAACCGGGGCTTCGCACTTGGACGTTAGGCAGTCACCGGATCCCCACCCAATTTCCTTCCTTTTCAAAATTAGCCAATCACATGCCTGTAGATTGTTTGGCTAACAATTCATGCACTCTATCTAAATGATATTCGGAAGTGGACTAATTGGAACCCTTAGCTATCTCAAGTAAGATCCTTAATACTGGAGGGTTGGCATGAGAGTTCCAAATCTGATGACTTTGCAACCTTATTACCAGAATCGGAGCAAACAATTGTTCCTTCTTGTAGGAAGGGGTATGATATCTTAGGACTGGGAACAAGTGAATCTAGGTTGTCTTGTCTTGAGTTAGTTTCAGTTGCGAATAGCATTTAAACAGCTATTATTACCTTATATATTTTTAATATTTAACTAATATTAAAAAAATTACCAAATTTGCATATTTTGAAAACTAAAAACTTTCACTGGCGACCAAAAAAATAAATTCTGTGGCCAAATGGCAGCCACTAAGGAATAAAGTTAACTTTGAGGGTTGGGTATGTATTTTATGGTTATTTTTTTCTCTTGCCCTTTGCTTCTAATCAGGGTAATTGCCTGTTTTTTATGGCACGGGATGGCTCCTATGATGGTCTAATGTCTCGGTGGTTTGTATCATTGGTTGTTCAGAGCACAGAGTGGCTCCTATGAAGGTCTAACAAGTTGGTTGTATCATTGATTTCAGAGCACAGGGTGGCTCCTATGAGGCATTAAAGGGAGGGCAAACAAGTGAGGCAATGGAAGACTTTAGTGGAGGTGTTGCGGAAAGTATTGATCTTAAAAAGCCACCTGCAGATCTGTTTAAATACATGATGAAAGCTGACAGATTGAACTCTTTGATGGGCTGCTCAATAAAAGTAAGTATTTTTTAGTCAATAAATTAACTGTTTATTCGAATGAGAGTCATCTCGCCCCATGGTCATCTTCCCCCCAAATCAACTCGCCCCCAGTGTCTATTCTAGGGTGCGCGATTGCGAGATTCCTGCAAAATCTTATGTTATCGCCCAATGAACAAGACCGAATGTGTGCATATTCGGGCTTAAATAGCTGTTGATACATTGAAATGAAAATCTTTTAAATTACGATTTTAATAAAAACGGAACTTATATGGGATACAATCACTCTATCATTGCCGTCAGAAAATGTTATATTTTTACTAACAACAAGGTGAAAAGAAAAAAAAAACCGCCTCCAACTTTAATATAACCTGCTCCTCATAAACATTTTGAGAAGATGATGTTATTCAGTGCGTGAGATAACCAAGGATTTGGGTGAGTTGACCAAAATCTGGGGCGAGTTGACTTTGGGCGAGATGACCGTGGGATGAGATGACTTGTTACCATCTATTCTTTTGTCTTACAACAAGTCATTAAATACTATTTGTGACTTTTCGACTGCTTACTGCTAGTCTTCTTCAGGCGATGGGGTCAACTGGTTTGGTACAGCATTATGTATGGTGGTGGTTTGTTGTGATTGGCTGATTTCATTTCTATTGTTCTCTTTCTGTATGGTTTCCTTGGACGTCCACTTGTTTGTCGTGCATTGGTGAATTTGGTGTTTTCTAATTGCTATCAAAGCTTTTGGAATTTCTAATCCGTTATCCCTGTTGATGTTGTCGGTGTTGAGGCTTATGTGGATTGCTTCTTTCACTTTTCTTGTGTACCAGTGTTTCTCCTTGTCAATAAACTTCACTTCTTTCCATAGTAGCTTGTATCCTGTTACATTTGCATGTTCTGAGATGGCAGAATTCTGAGTTTAAGCGAAACATATATCTCAATCATGTTCTTTTATCCTCTTTTGTATCGACTGCCCTGTTTCTCCAATTTAGACTTTTCCACATTCACATGGTATCTTGTAGACTATGCCATCTTGTTGGTTTGGGTCAGCAGGATCTGACCAGTTGAGACCTTATCGTAGTATCTGACTTTAAGACGGTGTGTGTTCCCTGTTGTTGTTGGTTGCAGCTGAGGGTTTGGAGAGTCCTTTGATGTATGGCAGCATTGCTATGGACTTTATTCTTTTGTTTCTCTCTCTGGTGCTGGAGTCGTGGTTTTGATTACTTTCTGCAGGAAGGGCATAGTGTAGCTGTTGGCAATGAGTACTGCAGACGAATATTTTTTCTCTTGGGATCTTCCCAATGGTTTTGTTATGATGCGCTTTGCTCAATCGAATTAACACTTGACAATACCACATTTCACTGACGGTGGCTGGTGTGAATCAAACGTGAGGTACTAATCAGTATGTGTGGGCTTTGTAACGATAGCGGTAATAATCACTAATATAGTAAGCATAAACAATTACATATACTTTGCAACTTCTCTACGAAGGACAACATCTGGGAAACTCTGTCTTGTAGCTGCATGGTGAAGTACATATTGTTACAGGCTTCCTGTATACACTTGTGTTTAACTTACCACCTGGTTCCCTCGAAAAAAGGAATTTTGTTGTTCTTCTCTGTCTCCATGGTGAAGTGGATAGATGGGTGTTGCTGCATGGCTTAGGTGGTTAAATAAATTATCCATGTTGTTCTTCTTGGTGATGGTAAAAGTGTTGTCTACATAGTATTTTCATATCCTTGGTGGCTCTGGAGCAGTTTCTAGTGCTTGTTCTTCAAATGCTTCCATATAGAGGTCTACAATAATGGCGAAAATAGGGCTTGCCATCGGCGCTCCTTCTTGCTGTTTGTAGAGTGAACCATTGTACTTGAAATACGTTGTACTTAAAGTCTTAGTTTATATTTGTATCTAACATTTGAAATGTGTATGTGGCTATATGAAATCATGAAAATAGCGTGATTGTAATTTTGAAAACATATTCTTGCAGGCAGATCCAAGAGAAGTTGAAGCAAAAGGAGCTCTGGGGCTTATCAAAGGTCATGCATACTCTGTCACTTCAGTTCAGGATGTAAGTAAAGTTAATGTTTCTCGTTGCTTACTTTCTTTACTTTGCAGATGGATTTTAACAAATAGATACATGTACACTTTTTAGGAGGGGGTGAGGGTATTTGGTGCAGTTTGTAATTAAGGTATATATCTTCTTGTCACAAGGTCTATAGTTTGAACTCAAGCTTTGCTTACATCCAGGTTTTTTTTCAACCTTTCACTTACTGAACCTAAAGCTCCAACTTAGCATTCCACCCTTTCCATCTATGCTGGGTAGGTATAAATAAGTACCCATGTCTGCTAAGAGCTACTTGGAGTGCTATGTTCAAAGTATCATCTATGCCCCACATAGCTTCTAAAGGATTCTAATGTTGATGATAGTGTTAAAGCAGTGTTCTCCCCAGACCACGGCGCTTGTGGCGCATCGCCGCTCTGTAATTTCCAAGCGCAGCTCAAATCTTTGGTCAATTATGAATAATTAATTTAAAAAAGAGTTTTAAGCTTGAAAATCACCAAACTCGTGTCTTTTGCAAACATCTGCCATTTTGAGTTTCATGCCCAGTCTTTTGCAATGTTCGAGGACAAAAGTAACCATGGCATCGGATGATGTCGCAGCATGCATTTTCATTGTTATAACAACATGGCTACAATTTATTGTTTAAAATTCAAATTGAACTACTGTAGTCCGCATTTACTTTAGTAAGATTTTTCCCGCTAAAGATGATAGGATCGATGTTCATTGTAGCCACGATATTTGGGATTTAGGAGATGTAAAATTGGTATGCACTGAATAACATACTAAATAGTAATGGCGGCTGAGGCGTTGTACATCGCCAATAAAATCAAGTTTACAATCACTTATTTTCAAGTTCTTTCTTTCTTGCTTTATGGGAAAACTTATTAAAATATATGTATCAAATAATTTAGAACAGTATTTCAAACTATAAATATATAGTTTTTTCTTTGGGGTGAGATGACCAAGGAGTTGGGGTGAGATGACTTGTTATCCTTTAAAAACAGTTGTCCGTTTTTTTTCAGTATTTGTGCAAATCCCTAACCAAGTTGAGCCACAAACAGCTTTATCTCTGTTTATCCATCTGTCCGTTTTACTAATTTACTATTTATTATTTAGGTTGAATATCATGACAGATATGGTAGATCGAGTAATGCAAAACTTGTTCGGGTCAGAAATCCCTGGGGAAATGAGAGAGAATGGAAAGGAGCCTGGTCTGATGAGTAAGTTATAAACATTTCTCAAAATTGTTTAGGAAATATATACATGGCTCAAAATACAAAATATATCCTGGTCGCATTTTTGCATCTAGTTGCAAAAATTTAGGTGCAATACTACTGACAAACACTGTTTTATTAGCTGTCATGCAGAGATTAAATTGATTGTGAAGCTGTGACTGCTGTTGAAGCTTTAGTCACAAATGGGAAAATTTAGTCACAAATGCAACCGTATTGGTCATAATTTCAAGCCCAGAAATATTAATATTAATTCGCTAATTGCATTTAATTTTATTGTTTTAAAACTTTGTTCCTTTTTTACCTAAATTTGTGCTCTCATTGGCTAAATTGAGGCCACATGGTATGGATGACTTCAATTAAATGTTTGCCGGCTGGTCAACATCTTGAAAATTGCTAGTTAGTTACATGCAAATCTTGTTACATAGCTTTGGCATGAGAAGTACAGTATTTGTGAAGCAGTAACTTAATTTTTTACCCACTAACATTCTCTTCAAAAATCCTGAAAAACCTTTTTAAAAACATCTTAAAGACTTTAAAGCTAGCTGGTTTGTGTAGAATATTTTATATAAAATTATTCTTGTGGAAGTTATCTGTTGTCAGGACACATTGGTAGAAAAGCAAAATCCTTTAAGTTTTGCCTTCCTTTTATATAATCTACAACACTAGTGTTTGGTAATCTTCGTTGTTTCATTGTATAACATCATTTTTCTTTTCCTGATAAATTTCAGTATCTTTGCCATATAACAGCCGGCCCAAATTGACCACACAGTTACCATCTTATAATGATTAATCTGCTTTTTGTAAGATTATTGCATAAAATTAATGATCCTTGTGATTTATATGTTTTTATTATACATAGAAATAATTTATTTTCTTGTATATCTGTTATTTCCAGATTTGCAATATTTTTCATTACTTTTATTGAATTGCAGATCAGATGAATGGGAAAGAGTTCCTGATGATGAAAAACGAAAGATTGGACTTGTCTTTGATGATGATGGTGAATTTTGGTAAGCTTGTTTCAGCAAAAATTGAAAATAAAAAGTTTCGTTTAATCATTATTATAATTACTGTAAGCTGTAGTATATACAGTAAGTCAAGTTAGTAGTCATCCATTAGTTTTCTCCCTAAGGATAGTATTAGGGCTATTTTTTGGTTTTGCTTCTTGGCTTTATACGATTAAGGTTGGGTTGAGCATTATCTTTTTTTTATTTGGTGAAATGCTTGATTTGTGACTTATTTGTTCTTTTGAACTTTAATATTTTAATTTGATACATCTATGATCAACTATCTGTGTTAGAGAGGTGTCTGTCTTTATAGAGACTCAAGGTAATATGAGACTAGTCCCATACATCACCAAGGCTATTGCCGGTTTTCATTTGACTTCATGGTGTCCATGTTCGTGTACTCATAACAAAAGAATTGTGATTATTTCTCTTGTATTGTACACCAACATGGCCACTGTGTCTTTTGCCCTTTGTGTCTCTTGGGATTGTGTGATCAATAAATTTGAAGGTGAAAATTTAATTAAAAGAGAAAACTAGAACAAACTAGAATTATATTTTTTGGCCGCAGTAACATTGCTCACATTAAATCATTACAGGATGTCTTTTGACGATTTCACAAGATACTTTACCAATCTTGAGATTTGCATGCTTGGACCAGACAGTGCTTGTGGAAATGAGAAGAAATCATGGGAAGCTCGTACAGAGGAGGGATCATGGAGGAAAAACTGGAGTGCTGGCGGATGTCGAAATTTCCCAGACACATTTGCTCGAAATCCTCAATTTAGGTGAGTTTTAAATACAGAAATTGGTTAAACTTAAAAATGAAGTTTGGTGGCTGCAGTGTTTCACCATGACAAATACTTGTACAAGCTATTGCAACTTCAAAGCTGTCAATAAAAATTAATATTAATGATTTAACTACAGTGTGTACAGACATGTTTAAAAAAGGGTTGGGGGCAATGAGTGAAGTAAATGACAATTTTTGTCACATCTAGAGTACCCAGCAATATTCATTGCTAGCTACTATATATAATCTTAGTTCACTGTTATAATTATTATCAGAGTGCTTTTATTAAGCGCTAACATCTGAGGAAGAGCATCGGGTACTCATAGGCATTGGTTACTTTTCCCTTAAACTGAGTCAGGATAATAATATAAATCAAAAAAATGTTATTATTGATAAGAAATTGTCCTTGTTTTTTTTGTCATCCACGCATGTGCAATGGATGACATATTGTGAGGGGTTGAATTTGCCACTCACTCACTCACTCCGCTGTTAGCTCGATTCACCCAAATATAGGGAAGCACGCCATATATGGCCAGTCATATTTGTTTGTTTTGCTTTAATCAATTTACTTCCAAATGCACACACCGTCATATAGAGCCCAGTGAACGTACCAAGAAATTATTAAGCAAGCTCGAACTTGAATTCTGAAATAGTTAGTTACGCTTTGAATGTTCAACAGCTGCCTCCAGGCAAGAAAATTTGTAAATAAATTTAAACGCTAACAGTTGTGTATGCATCATAGCTAGGGTAAGTCGCAAAAGTAGTTTTCAATGAAATTTCTGTAAAATACATGTACCTCCACAAAGTTTTAATTAAATTTTTGTGTAAAGACTTTGTCATTTGTCCCTAATTTTATTTTTTGTTTTGAGGGTCCAAATTTCCTTGTGTTACCGATAAACGCATGATTACCAGTGCTACTGCAATTCTTGGGTTTGCTTTTCTGTGAAGCCATCGCTGGTCATCTTAGGTGGTCTACACACACAAAGCAACAATTTTTCATTCAAAATAATTAATAAAAGTATTCTAGTTCCATCTAGTAGAAGTGAATTTGTATGTTCTGACAGTACTTTTTCTTTTATATTTTGAATTAACCGAGTTAAAATCATTTTGAAGTTAAAAGTTCGAATTGTAACATGGCACATAGTTTTATCATTGACATTTTGCAAATGTTTATCAAATTTTGAAACAGTTTTCGCTACTAAATTATTTCATATTTAAAGGAACTAAATTTTTATTGACAATTGAATGCAAAAATAACCTTTAGTTTGGAGTAATCTTTTCTCAGATTTTAAGCTTTGCTAATTAACCTCAAAAATTTTTAATGAAAGTCAGTTGTTTACGCGCTGTGTTATCTAGTGCCTACACAGGTAGCCCAAGCTATCTATGTAAAAACATGATCATTTTTTTTATTTATAATGGCCCGAGAATATGAATATTGTGGTAAATGTAAACTTTTTCACTATCAAAGTCATTCTTTTGTTTAAGATTTTAAGTCTTTTATAAAAGGAGGAGCATCAAAAGTTAAATCGGATGACATAGCTCACAGAGCCCTTTGATTAATCAGAATTTGATTCCCAGAATGCTTGAAATATAGCTATAGTGTTTCAGAGCTTCCAGAATTCAAATTTACTCTACTCAAACTGCAGTCTGCCCTAATTCTTCAAACTTTATTAAAACCCCTAATTTTAACGATACAGTGTTAATATTATGCAACAGGTTTTGTAAAAAATAATTTGTAGAATCGATATGTGATTAATACAAATTTTTTTTTCTCAGAGTAAAATTTGAGTCCCATATAGAAATTACACTTTATACCCACTGAAGTACAGGAACTAGCGAATGGGGGCATTTAACTTGGTTGTATATGCCATGTGTAACGGTTAATTATAAATACAGTATATCCATAGGTTAGCAATGCTCAAATTTTGCTTAATGTTTATTGGGCTACAGTTTTTATTCAATCTAAGTGTCTGGTTGCCTTAGGAATTAATTAACAGACAACTCATCTAAACAAAGAAATTAGATTGATCATAATGTATAAACAGCACCGAAGGTTTGTATTGCCAGTCTCCAATAATGTGCAGTTATAGCACTAAAAAAATAGAGTCAGTTAAATTTGTTCCTGTCCTTTGGATATTTTTAATTTTACAAAATGATACCAGGAACAAAAATTTAAGATACAAACCCAAAGTTTTATTTTATGGCTGTTAGTGATCAAGGTCAAAGACACCTTTGTGAATCTGCCAGACATCCACAAAATTGGACAACCAAGAATTTATTAGGGCCACAAAAGTCACTGGTTTGGCTCTCTGGCTTTTGAAATAATTTCAAGCATGCCTTGCTCTAATGAATAAGCAGTTGCATTAAAAAAAACTATGCAACTAAATGTGCTTGTTGACACAAGCTTTTTCTCAGGGGAAAGTTCTTTAAGTCTTTATTTACTTAGTATCTTATTAAATATAAAGGATTACATTGGAGGATCCTGATGATGATGATGAGGTGGACAATTGCAGCTTCACAGTGGCTCTCATGCAGCTAAACCGCCGTAAACTTAAAGGGCGACAATCCTTAACTATTGGCTTTGCCATTTACAAGGTTTGTATTATTTTATAATAACACTGAGCATTGTTTGTGACAATTTGTTCTGAGTTTTAGTGTAACTCCCCATCAACTTCAATCATATTTGAGGCCTCACAATTTCGATAAAAGAGTAGCAGTGAGTAATGTTGCTGAGACTTTCTAGTTTGAATAAAGGTTAATGAAACAATATGACATTTAGACATTTTTTACTCTGCTTTCTTCCACTGATCCAGAATGCTTACCTGTTTACTAAAATTTGAGGAGTCATGTTGGCATAGTGGTTACCAGTCTTCCCCTCACCTCTACAACCCGGGATTGATTCCTGGGCTCCACATGTGGCTGAGATTTGTTAACCTCAATCTGACTCTGATTGTTTCTCTCCTGGTACTATGACTTTCCTCCCTCAGCAAATTCGACTGTCACGCTATAGTACTGTATCTGACCCGTCAAGTATTTAAACATTATCCTTGGCTAGGAAGAATGGGAAAACACTTCCTTTGCAATTGATGTTAAATAAATTATTATTACTACTGGTGTCTATCAAAAGTGAAGTACTGCGATATCCAAACTGCAAAATGTTTTTGTATGTATAAAAAGTATCAAAGTGTCATTGTTCATAGCCAAACCTAACGCATGGTAATTTATCAATTTGTTTTAAGTAAGAGTTGATTTCAGTATTAACAAGCAAAAATAAATTCCAAATGGACACACACAAAACATAAAATCAGCATTAGAACAAGTATGTAAATTATGCAATTTATTTATAAGAACAACTCATTTTTAAATGTTTATAAACATGAACTCCACGTGAAATGGGAGTAAAAGAAACTTAGTTAACCTTCCACGTCGGGCGATTTATTCTGTGTCATCATAAACCAAGGGACTCGATTTGGCAGATTATTCAGATTACATGAAATAATCCTTGATTAAAACATGGCCGAAGGAGCCTTGCTGTTGTGCATGTCAAAATGTCACACAAATTTGCACATATATCTTGATGCTTCACGCTAGTATCGACAATTATTCACATTGTCTTTGGAGGATAGTTCTTAGAGTATGAAATGTGATGCGTACATTCTGGTAAAGAAAGTACACTAAGTTTTTGTTAAAAGGCTACTAAAAGATTACAAAACTCACTTTTCTGATAAAATGTAAATTATCCAAATAAAAACTGATTAGAAATTATTAGATGACATCATTTCTATAAGCATTCTTTTCCTCCCCTCTCATCTGTATCATTAATTAAAACTTTAATAGCCCCATCTGACCAGAACTTCTCAACTTGATTAGCATTGCTATTTTTAAGTTGCTTTGATCCTTACGTTAAAGTTGTTGGCCAAATGTGATGTGGAAATGTTTTTATTTCCTTGTTACTCAAAGTTTCTTTGCTTTCAATATAGCTAACAGAAGAGGTTGCAAAGGAAACCACAATTAAGAAGGATTTTTTCCTATACAACAAGTCTACTGCACGTTCACCAACTTTCATTAACAGCAGAGAAATCTGTGGCCGCTACTCTCTCCCTCCTGGGGAATATGTTGTTATTCCATCAACATTCAAACCAGATGAGCAAGGAGACTTCATTCTGCGTCTGTTTGCAGAAAAACCTCACAAGACCAGGTACGTGTATTGAAATAATATTACAGAAATGTCAGTGGGAAAAACCAAACAAAACTAAGGAAGTAAAAAGTAAGTAAACATTTGTTTGATGTTATGGCTCCTGCTGTACAGTACTTTTCATGTTACTGTGCCACTTATTAACCCTTTCAATCCCAGATTTATTGTTAAATTCTCCCAACGTGTTCCTATACTTTCTATTGAATAAGTTTGAGAGAATTTTACTGTTAATCTTCTGTCGTTTTCTTTGTTTGATCAACTCTCAGTTTCTCATTGCCAAATGTTTTATTTCGTTTGTATTATGTTGGGAGACGTTGGGTGTTGATTACCCTCTGGGACTGAAAGGGTTAATTAAAGTAGCATGAACACCTAAAATGTTTTTACTGCATGTTTATTATTTCTCAAACCAATCACAAGGAGAATGTCACAAACAAATAGTTTCCTATGAGCTGTAGAACAATTTTAGTTTCTTTCATTTAGCTTTCACTGTAAGAGTAATTGATTTAATTTATTTTCATTTTAGAATACTGGTTTGAACAATTTTAAACTGCAAAGCTATCAGAGTTCGGGCAGGGTTCTGCCTGATGCATGTGATTGTCAGGCACACTGGCTTTCAAACTTTGTAATGAACTTCTGATGGTGCAGCAGTTAAAATATTTTGTCACTAGCTAACCAGCATAAATTCTATTGGAGGAAGGGAAGGATGGGGGACATTTAACCTCTTTATACCTACAGAAATCGGAGATGAGTGTTGGAGCCATGGGTCACTTGGCTTGTAATAGTGTTATCTTATAGCTTCATCCTTAAGTGTTCTGAAAATGTTCTGTTTGTATTAGTGGTTTAAAATTGCTTTATAAAACTAAAACAAAAATTGTAACTGATTATATGATTACTCTTTTAGTATCATGCAGTACATATATGCCATGTGCGACAATGTTTTAAATGCGTTCTAGTATAGTAAAGTCTTATTAAAATTTAACTTGCTTTCAGTATTTAAGTCAGACGTTTTGCTTTTGTAAACTTACAGTAGTAGAAATTCAGTTGATCAGTCAATCAATCAATCAATCAATCGGTCACTCACTCACTCAATCAATCAATCAATCAATTTTTCATCAAACTAAAAGGCAAAATATATAGATACTCAAATTTTTAATGATTTACACAACATTAATTTTTGGTTTTTACTTGCACCTGTAATATCTATGAGGTTAACTAGAGTAATTTGTCAGCAGTATGTATTGTACATATGTGAGATGTTTTTATTTTTTCAACATTTGCAAATAGTTATTTTTTCGTTTAGTGAAATGGATGCCCAAACCTCAATTACTGATGAAGCTGTTAGAAGGGTTAGTAATAAGCATTATCTTATTCTTTGTCTGAGCCTGTCATGAATTTATTAAAAAATTTTATGAAAGGTGTGAATTCTCAAAAATGATTTACAACCTTGGAGGAATTATCAAAAAATATATTTTTGATATTGAAGTTACCTTTTTAATGTTGCATATGGCTCATTTACTGAGTCTAAATATGTTTTATAATCTCATTAAAGCTTGTCCTTTCTAATAAGCCTCTTACCCTCAGGGCCCAGTTGTTTAAAAGCCGATTAGCACTATACTATCTGGGCCCAGTTGTTCAAAACCAGGTTAAGTTTAACCCTGGGTTAAGCAAAAACTCAAACAAGAATTTCTTCTTTAAGAAAGGTAAACGGATATTTTTGAGTACTGTTTGGGTTTTTCTAGGAAAATTCTTGTTAATCTCCAAATTACAGCTAAAATCTTTTCTTCTAAGATTGGAAACAAGATCGTTGGTTAAACATTTAACCCCGGGTTAGCGCTAATCAGCTTTTGAACAACTGGGCCCAGGGTTAAATGTTTAACCCTTGGCATGATCTTGTTTCCAATCTTACAAGGAGAAATTTTAACTTTAATTTTGGGATTAACAAGAGCGGTTTTCCAAGAAATATCCAAACAGTACCCATAAATAACCGTTTATCTTTTCTTAACAAAAAAATTTCTGTTTGACTTTTTACTTAACCCAGGGTTAAACTTAACCATCCTTTGAACAACTTGGCCTAGGTGGTTAAAGTTTTCAATAAACTGTCATTCCTCCTGTGATTGAACAATGTTATTTCATTAACATTCAAACCATAATAACTTTATGTTTATGCTTGGGCCTTTTCACTCAAGATTATTTTTTCATCACGCTTAATTTTAAGTTGCTTTTCTATCTCTGTAGTGCCCTTTCTTGATGCTCTAGTTCAGATTTGCCGGTACTTTTAAATTTTTTTAAAATGGAAGCTCAAACCTCAACAGTGGAAAAATGATGACAGTGTTTGGGAAATAAAGTATTTCCACTGTGACTTTCTTTTGAAACCATAACTTCCGATTCTTTCTCTTTTTTACTAAAACTTGTGAGTAGAGAAAAATAAAAGTACTAATCTTGAATATGTTTGCCAGTTTGGAGGAATTAAAATAGTTTTACAGAATTTCACTTGTGATCCTTTTATGCCTACATATATATTAGACAATGCAACAGAAGCAAGTTGTCAGCTTGAAGAAAGTTCAATTATAAGACTTTTTTTTCTCATCATTAACATCTAGTTACCTAATCAATACTTGAATTAGTTCAGTCTTGTAATGAAAATTGTTTTGACTAGAGCTTTTAGTCATGACTTTTGTTACCACTAATTACTTTTTTAGCCACAAATTACCAGGGAGCAGCATAGTAGCCTGGATGCAAGGTTTAGAAACTTTTTTCTGGGCATCAGTGGAGGCGTAAGTTTTTTATTTGCTCTATTCATCTATGTTTAGTATTACTAAAGGGTCCGTGAACTTTTCTGTAATTTTCAAAAAGAGTCGACTTTGAACAATATATTTTTAAAGTTTACTTAAATAACTTCATAATTAAAATTGGATATTAAGCTCAAATAGAATAGCAAGGAAATAACAAATAGTCATTCATGGAAAATGATTTTAAAAAGACAAAATTCTTTAAAATCAACACGAAGAAAATAGTTTTTGATTAAACAAATGTGAAACGAAGCTTTACTTGAATTATTCAAAAGCTGAAGTTAAATTGCAAATTAACATCAGCAAATACCTTGTTTTCGACTTCATCAGCATGTTCTTTGGGAAGTTAGTTCAATGTTTTAATAAAACACTTGAAGAACTCAACCAGCATTTGAAATGTTTTGTTAAGCCGCCGTCCCCGATTGAGAAGTACCGTATCGCTGTCTTGAAGATTTCTTGTGAAATGTTTTTGCTTTTGCCGCGAGGTTTTTGCTTTTACCGTGGAGTATTTGCATTTGCTGTGAGGTTTTTGCTTTTGCCGTGAGGATTTTGCTTTTGCCGTGGAGTATTTGCTTTTTCCGTGACAGTTGTGGACCACCGTAGTGAAATGATGAAATTGCATTACACGTAATGTTTTGCTCTAAATTCAAGAAGGTTACGCTGTCTTTCGGTGTCCAAAAGATGTAATTGGCATTTATGTTTAAAGTTGAACTAAAGTGCGGGGGTTTTTTTGGAGTGAGTTCTTTAATTTCTTGATATTTGTGAGTCGTAAAAAATGGCATTTAGTCATGGAATTTCACTTTTCATTCTCCATGTGAACCTTGGAATTCGTCTTTTCCTATAGTCGGAAACTTTTTGCGTTGCTTCTCGGCTATTTGCATGCAATCGAAAAGAGCATGGTAAAAAAATTTTATAAAATAACGCGCTCTCTGATTGGCCGAGAGGCGTGTTTGCTGGAGAGTATGTAAACATGGTTGAGGAAGTTATTTTATAAAAGCAATAAAAAATTTTTTCCTATGTTTGCGTAGCCTGATATAAACACTCGAGGGGCTGGGAGAATTCTCGACAGTTATGCATAATTGTCTCGAATTCTCTCAACCCCTCTCGTGTTTATATCAGGCTATGCAAACACGAAAAACATTTTTTCATATTATAATTTAACTACGATATAACGCGCGCTCTGATTGGTTCATATCTATGCTTTATTACAACGATAAAGTCATGGTTTTCGCTTGCTTAATTTGCCGCTTGTTTTGCTATATCATAAAAGCATTAGAGCACAACTTTCTATGACTTTTAGGCGAAGTAGAGCACGTGTGATGTTTGGAGTGACACTCGAAACGTTGTAAAACCACTTACCTGCGGCTCGTGATTTTACAACGTTCTCGTGTCTCTCCCAACATCATGTGTGCTCTATTTCACCGATAAAGCCATAGAAAGTTGTGCTCTAATGCTTAATAATTGTTGTTCCATCAACACAAAGGCAAAAGAAAACAGTAGTTATTTATTAAAATGTTTTTTTTCTGTTTTGCAACGTATTAGTATGAGTTAGGAATATGATATAATATTATGTAGTATAATCTTTTTCCCTTAGAAACGGTTTTTGTTTATCATTGTTTTAACAGGACGAACAAATCGATGCATTTGAACTACTTGAGATATTATCAAAGGCATTCAAAGAAGGCAGGGATACTTGTTTAATTGTTTGTTTTAAAGTAGCAGTTTAAAACAAGGTCATTGTTTCACTTAAATGAGAGCTGAGAACTGAAGGCAAAAATAACCTAGTTTTGTTTGAATCTGTTGGTACAATTGATTAACTTTGATTTAAGATTTTTTTTAAAAAGTTTATATTGAATTAAATGGAGAAATTTATAGTAGAAATGAAGAAAAGTCTTAGACACAGTATTGAGCTTGTCAGCGGTATTGTAGGATGAGCCTTGTCATAAGTGTTTGTTTTGTTTAATATAATGAACTAAAACATAAATTAAAATAGAAAAATGCTAATAGTATCCAAAACGTTTTGAGCTGCATCTAGAAAACTCTTTATATAGTTTCAGTTTCTTATTAGCATAATTGGCAGCTCATTTCCATTCTCACTGCAACATGGTGGAGTAAAATATGCCAACACCAGTTGGTTCTTATATAGAGCAAGCAAAAAATTTAATCTCCTTGTATAGTATTTATGATTTGAAAATGAATAGGTATCAAGATGTTGTTGGCATGCATAATAACAGCGATGTAAACTTGTTCTTAAAATCAGAAAGTTTAGAAAAAATAAGTTGATTGTTTTATATGAGCTCTAGCTACTGCTATTGGTATCCAAATACCAAGTGTTTCTCAAACAATCCTTTTCACACTGCCATGGCATTAAATATTCTATATTTCAAAAAACCGAATTTTATCATCGAATTTATCACATCAATGATAATAAAAATTATAAAAACTGTGGATGACATTGGGAAAAAAATTGTTGAAGGTGTGAATATTTTAAGTGTTTTTGTGGAATATTTGAATTTCTTTGTAAAATTTCCTAAATTTAAAAATTATTTTTGACTAACCTCTAAAATGGTTAATACATTAAAAACTGTCAGTTTTACTAATTTAGATGTAACAAATTTGATAATAAATGCGGTCATCGCTCACGCGTCCCACATCTACGACCCAGGATCGACTCTCGGGCTCCGCATGTGGGCTGAGATTTGTCAATCTCAATCTAACTCCGATGGTTTTCGTCCAAGTACTCTGGTTTCCAGCATCCTTTACAATTCAGCCTCTGGCTGCAAGAAAGGGCGATTAGCTTATCACCCCTCTTCCTCCAAAGGCAATGAAAACAATTAATTATTTTCTCATTTTTTTAGAAATGCAAGGCAGAGACTTCTCTTTGGAATCGTCTCGGTAATGTATATAACTGATGTTCATTCTTATAGTATCAGTAGAAGCAGAATTTAGTTTGTGCCACTCCAAGGAAGGACTCCAGTCCAAAACATTAGCATCAAATTACTTCTTTATTGTTTAAAATTTATCCTGTTTTATGCTGTTTGAGTTTGATTTGTATTTCATTGACAAATCAACTATTTAACCTCTGGAACATTTTATATTTAAAAAAATGATTTACAAAACATTTTGATAGTTATTGCTTTTTCTTTTAATGTTATTTCAACTTTGAAAACCCAAGAAAGAAAGAAAGTCTTTGCCTTCATTGCATCATCATTTGCCGTCGAAATTCCCTCCTTAAATTGACTGTTGTGCAACAGTCACATGACAAGGGTTGGCAACAGTAGGTTTCTGCTGCTTTTTCACTTAAACTGGAATAAAAAGGCGAAAACAAGAGGTCCATTTATCCTTACGTTTTCAGTTGTTATGCAACATACCTATTTTTATCCAACGGTTTAACTAGGTCATTGAGAGACCAAACCTTTATTGAATGTAAGGTTTCGTGTCTGTTTCGATGAAAAAACTAAGTGAGAAAAGTTTCTTCAAGTAACCACGTTAACTTGTCTTTCTGCTCGAATTTGTTTTATAATATTTGCTTAACAAAAGGTCATCTATTATAGAAGTTGTTTTTGTGAATAGCTTTTTTGTGAAGGGAGTTGAATAACTTTTAAGGCAACTTGAGCCTTTGACCTTCAGCAACTGGGTCAACTGGACATTCATATCTGTTTTTTGAATGATTTTTCAAAATCAGTATTTGTTAAATTTGATCTCCAGGTGTTGTTTTTTTAGGAAATCTTTTTGATAGTTCTCTTTGGAGTTTTTATTCAAACGTAGACCACACTTTATTCTAATGTATTGATTATCTGTAAACTGTGCAAAGTAACTATATTTTGCATTAGTCAAAATGTACTCAGTTCTTTTTTTTCTTATATTTGCAGTGCATTGGTCAGTACAGTGGATGTATCCTACAAATACTTTATATAACATTTTTAAAGCATTCATCATGATAAAGATGCCAAGCGTTCATAATTTGCATTTGGGGTTCTTGCCAAATTGGGCTATTGTGCAAATCACTCTTAGAATCTATTTACTTGTTCCCACAGAAAATGTTAACCCTTTCACTCCCAATAAGTTATCAACACTCAACTTCTCCTTACATGACAAGTACAAAATAACACACTTAGTATTGAGAAAATGGGAATTGATCAAATAAAGCAAACTACTGAAGATTAAACGTGAAATTCTCTCAAACTTGTTCAATGGAAAGTATGGGCTCAAGTTAGGAGAATTTGATGATTCTACTGGGACTGAAAGGGTTAAAGTTGGGAATAAACACTTGAGAACTCATTCAATGTTGAGTATTATAATAATCGAACAGGTATTAGTCCCCTTGCTTTTATAAAGTGTTGTTCCTTAAATCTGTGAAGGAGGATGTGAGTGGTAAAATGGGTTATGAAGAATTCAAGGAGCTTTGGATCATTATCCGCCAATGGAAGGTAAGAGTGTTTATATTAGTTGCAACAGATCACATGTGAGGTACAGAAGCTAAAGCTACTGACCTGTGAAGAAACAATATTTGTTCGGGGCAGGATATTTTTATCAGGTTCTTCAGATTTCAACGAGATTTGAAACATGCAATTTTGATGCAATGCTCTCTTCAGCTGAGCTGTGGAACCACAAATGTTTGGAGAATGTCTTTTTTGTGGGTCCATCGGGTTGCAGTTAAATCCCAACTTGTTTTCCCTGTAATACTGGTGCACAGTGCTCTTACCAACTGATCTAGGAAGCCACTGTAGTGGGGAGGTCATTTTTTAGTAAGAATCTATACCTCAAGTGAAGAGTGACTGTTATTGCTGCTTTACATTGTTCATCAGCACACCTTTAGGACTACATAAATAGAGAATATTACACGGTGGCGCAAACATATGAAGATCAAGCCAACTTGTAACTTGTTTTTATTACGTAGAAACGAGTGCTAAGAAAATGGAAAAAATTGCTGGAAAATAACGGGAAAAATAAAGGAATGACAACGATATCTACACTAGTGAGGATATGGAAAAAATGTCACTTGTATCCCGGATGTAGTTTTATTTGGAATTTGCGAGTGGCGTATTTATCAGTAAAACACTCGTATCTATGTAATAAAGCAGCCTACAGAATGTAGTAGACTTTCCGAATTTTATTTTGTTCCATGACTCGTTCTGAAGTTATCCATTTCATTATGCACAGAGAGCCCCATTGTTTTTAGATATAATTATTCTTCCGAGCGGGTGGATCAAGATAAAACAACTGCACTATGCACAGTATCCATACAGAGTTAAGCAAGTTGAGGTTATTAAAAAGATTGTAAACTATAGACATTGTCCATAATGTGTTTAGAATGATAATACTTTGAATTTCGACTTACTTTGTGCTTTTTTCCACAGGGAATCTTCAACAAGTATGACGTGGATAAGAGCGGTGATATGGAGCTCGCTGAACTACGCCCAGCTCTTCGTCAAGCTGGTATTCCTTCAATTTGATATTTTTATAAAGTAGGATTAACTGGGCACCTGCAGGTCATTAAAAAGTCTTTTTACATGGCAAGCCTAATTTCTAGGGCCATTAACCAAATCCTGCTCGCTGATTGGCTGAAAATTGATCCAATAACCTCCCATATAGGACCAAGAAGTTATTGGACCAATTTCTAGCTAACAAGAGCATGCAGTTGTTCTCTTTAACTAGGAAGCTATTGGACCGACAAATAATAATCGCTTGTTCTCTTTTACTAATCTAAAACTGACGTCATGTAATAAACATCTTAATAACCATCTTTTGCTCAGTCAGTCCGGAAAAATATTTGCCCTCACTACGCTTGGTCTGTACAGTGAAAGACCTCGGATAAATATTTTTCTGGACAGACCTCGCACTCTGTTCTTAAGATATTTTTATTTCTAGTGTGGATCATTTTGTTTGGGTCTTAAAATATAATTAACTTGATCTCAAGGAAATAATTTGAGCCTATATCTTTTTTTCAACTTAACAAAAAAAGACATTTTTATATTCCACTTGCAAAAATAAAAAATCCACAGCCACATTACATAACCGAGTTCCATCAACTGGTTCAAAACCTGGAATAGATTACACCAATAATGTCTGCTTATCAAAACAGAGAAACAAAACTAATGTTCACTTTGTAGGGTCTATTGAACTAGCTCAAAAGGTAGAAAAAAATACATTTAATCGTTTCCATTTTTCAAAACAGACAAATGAATATTCACGTAATATATAGAGTTTCATCGACTTGTTCTAAAGTTAGTTTCATTTATGTAAAGGTTTAATAGTTTTGTTACTTTGTTGTTTTAGAAGTTTTTATATTTTTTATTTTTTTCCCTGTTCACAGGCTTCGGTTTCTCCAACAGAGTCCTAATGGCAGTCGCAATGCGTTTTAACAACAAAGCGGGCAAAATAAGCTTTGATGACTTTCTTCAGATTTTGGCTCGCCTTCGCACATTGCTAAGTAAGATCTATTACATAAGATTGGTGCATTTAATCGAAAAATAATCTAAATAAAAAGACATTTTTGTTTAGGATTAGTTTCACAACTGTTTTTAAGTTGTTATCTTTTAATTTGATAAAAATAAACCTGGCTAGTAAAACTATTCCTAAATCGTATGAGGAGGAAGTATGTCATTTCATGTCGTACACTTTCTTTACTTCCAAGCTGTGTCCCTTTTCTGAAATACCTTGAGTCAGTAATAATTTTTTCGTCTAGTTTTTTTTTTTTAAATCCTGAATACTATTCTCGTTAACTTTGGCAAACCTGAAGCCATTGACAACAACTTTTAGTTCTATACATCTATTTTTGCATATTTTTGTTCAAAAAGTATTGACTATTGGGCACCCGACTTGATTAGCGCTATGTTGTTATTTTGGCTGCCCAGCCACCTTGTAATATAATTCTTAGTCAATTTAAATCTGAATGTTAAAAAAGGTTCTAGTAAATGTTGCTGTTGTTATTGTTGAACCACCACGAAACATCGCTAAAAATAGTTGTATAGAAAACCCTGGATTTTTCGCCACAGTGGAAAACGAGAAAGTTCAAAGAGACAATTTACATTGCTAAATTGAACATGACGCTTAACAAACAAATTAAGTCCGCTGAACTCTGCCTGTTCTCTAGAGCAATTACATTACAAAGATTCTTTGTATCGCGATATGGATCAGTGTACCGAGAACGTCCGGTTTAATAACTTCAAATACATATTTTTTGCCCTATATTTCTACAATTACTACTTTTGTTTGCGAAATATTGAAAATTCCTCCATATAGAAATACTCTTCTCTTTCAACCGCATTATTCCCTTGCTACGAGTTGGTGGCCAGGGTCCCCTCCTATATTTCTATCCTTTATATCCGACTATTTTTCCAATTTCTCACTTACCATCTTTAATCGATCCACCCGCCGTTTAAACTGGCAACCTCACCGTCTCCGCCTTATGCTAGCTTTAACTCGTTCCCATTTTCCCTTTTTTTTAAATATTCCATACTAGCAGAGTTTACTTTTTGTCCAGTGTCGCTACATTCATCATTAAGAACTCCATACATAAATTAAACGATCTTGTAAAAATGTTGCGGTATAATGTGACTACAAGTCACGATCATGCTTTTATTGAAAGATTTAAAAAATGAAACGCCGGTATGAAATTAGCTTTCTTGCGTAGATCCAAAGTATCTCTGCAAACTAAATTGTTTTCGTCCATCTTTTACAGGTGCATTTGAAAAATATAAATCTCGTGGACAGGCTGTATTTTCTCTGGATCAGGTAAAGCAAAGAATATTTTAGTTTGTAATTTAAGTAGCAATAGATATTTAATAATTTAAAAAACTGTTTTTAATGTTTCCAGTTGTTTTAAAAAGAAGTTAAAAATGTCTTTGGCAAGTTATTTTGAAATGAGTTATATAAAAACATTTTATGATAAAAGGGAAGACCTGCAAAGTACTCCATAATTTGTTTTTAGCTGCCCATATTTCAAAAAGAAATTCAATGACACTTATGTACTTATTTTTGAAATGTAATCAACATTCCAGAATAATGACTTTTGCCTTGCAATAAGTAATTGTAAAGTTAAGGTTGCTCTGAGTCCACTTGAGATTTTTCTATACATTGCAAAAAAGGTTTATTCAGGAATAACCATTTTGGGTCACCGACTTCATTTTTCATGTAATTAATGCAAACATATAGTGTGTTTTTTCCAAGGCTTTCCTGTTTCCATAGTAACTGTCACATTAACAAAACAACTACATTTTGCTCAGCAATAATTAAAATATTTCTTAGTGGTGTTGTGTTGTTGCTGTTAAACCCTGATAGATCAATTTATGTTTATTTTACTTTGGAGATTGAGCTATCGAAGTTCTGCTATGTATTTAACGGTAAATGTTTAAATGCCTCTCAAATCTCCTGGATTTCCTAAGTTTATCGTTCGTCAGCAGAAGAAATTCCCTCAAAAAGGGGGATCGTTTGAAAATCCGATTGAGATCCCTGACCTACCCTCCCCCTTTTTGCGAGCTAATATTAGTTCTCCAAATATTCAGAATCCTTGTTATCCACGTTAGGAGGTAATTTTGTTCATGATATGTATATGGTAATTAAGATGCACTCGCTATGCTTGCGATGGCTCGTCTATAACCATGCATACGCGGTGAAAGTATCTCAGTCGAAAGTATTCGTAGTTTCTTTCCAACCCTTACGTTGAAGCTAGTTAAAAACGAGCTAACATACTGACATAACTGAAATAAAAATTGTACATGAAAGTGATGTTAATAATTTCTAACCGGAGTATTTGCCTACGAAACACGTTTTCATGAGACACGCTCTGTTAATTTTGGCCAAAAAAGCGTTTTCAAAGCTCTATAATGTCAAGAATGAGTTAATAAAACCCACTAAAAGCGAACTGCGACCTATATAACCGAGCCCAGAGCAATTTAAGAGTACAAAAAAGTCCAAAAAACATAAATACCTAATCCAGCTTTTCGTAAGTGGCCGTATTAAAATCCCTCTCTCACAGCAGAATCTAATCACTGTTCAGTGTATAAATATATATAATATATGCTGTAGTATCCCATATGAGTCAAACAAGCCTTTTTTGTCTAAAGCGTATACGTATTTATAAAACTGACAATAAATAAATCACGACCTGGGATCGAATCATACTAACTTTTCTTCTTTGTTGACAAGACATGCGAGGAAGAGATATTTTCAACTGGGGAATAATATTTTATTCTGTATTAAACATTCGTGTGTGAGATTGAGTCACGAGATCGCAAGTAAATGTTTGCCAAGAATTTTGGGATATTTCAACCGAAGAAAGTATAACGCGAAATTTTTTTTAGAAATCAACGCTCACACAGCCTCAAATAACATTGCCAGTGGTTTTATGAAAACGTGTTTCAATCTGCTGCATTAATATTCAGTACTTTAACTTTCTCATTCTATCTTACAGTTTCTGCGAAGTACCCTGCAGGTGTAAAACAATCAACATAAATATTTAGTGGAAAGGTGATAAGCTTCTCGTTAATACAGGAAATTAATATTTAATAATCTTTTAAACGCTTTTTTACTTAATATAATTTAAAAAGGAAGCAAAAACTAGTTAACAAACAGTTCTATACAGATCGTTCATAAGTATACAGAGATTTATTTTGAGTCGGAAAAGACAAAAAAAAAAGCTGTAAAAATGTCGTTGAATTCAGAAACGTGCGTTTTTTAATCGTTCAAAAGCTTTACATGAAAATTGGAATATTTTTTCTCTAAATGACTTGCGATTACTGACCTTACATTGACAACCTTGTTGTTATTTCTTTCGAGTGATGACAATTTTCTGATCCGGCGTTTGTAAAGTTTTTTGCTGTCCTAAACTGGTTTTGAAGAAAGTTGTTTTAAGGTCGTTATGTTTTGTTCATTGATGTTAGCTTGGAGATTAAACAATACATCGACAACTTCTTAGTAAAATCAATGTACGATCTGTATTAACCAAGAACTGATTTAAAAGTCTTTTAACTGTTGGCCTTCACTAAATTAACATTGATGTTTTTTGCACTGTCGCTTTGCACTCAAACTAACTGTAATATTGTCTTGTGTCTGAAAGGTCGTGTGTTAACCTTGTAACGTGAATTGATAAATAAAAAGAGGCTGTTATTGTTTGTTTAAAACATTTCTTCGCTCACAAGCATCATGGCGTATTTCACCACACTCTTTTCTTCCAGCTTAAGGACGTAATTTATCACGAGGTGGGGAAATGGAGTTAATGGAAGGGTCAAATTTTTTAGCTAGGAAAAAAAAGAGTGTAAAATATTAAACAATAACAGACGTGGGGTCATCTAATTGTGGTTGTAGGTTTAGTTTGTCATTGACAGAGGAGTCGGCGGCATTTTTATCTTAAGGAAGAAGTGGTGTTATTTCTTGTGGTTTGAAATTCACCCCGGCTCCTCCTTCCAGCCCTCTGCCTAATTATGACCAGTCCTTGAATCTCATAAATACTGTACATATATTTTCCTCCACAAATTCACAGAAAGCTTAAATGCTATTGTACAATTAACTATTACATGTCTGCATTTTTTGTGCCTTAATATGGTAAGTATTTATTTACTTCTAACCAAACTTGTAAGGTACATCACCATTCACAACTGTCAACGTAACTCGTTCGTGCATGATTCTTTTCCACTATTCACACTTATAAATTCATTACGTACGCTTAAGGTTTTTAGAAATTCAGAAATTAGTAATCTTCGGAGTTATTTGGAGTTGTTTGTTTCAAAATAGTTTTTGTTGTGCACCATGTTCTCCATTTGTTTTCTTTTTTTTGGTTTGGTATATTGTGTGAAATTGATAACTGCCCTTCCTAATTTATCTATTCACAAAGGGGTTTTTTACCTGTTAGCTTTACGTTTTTTTCCCTTCCCGATTACATCGTTTATAACAGACATGGTGCAACCTTAGTATTTAAAAAGTTGGGAATCGATAGTCGCCGTTAGTATTGTGAAGTTCGACGTTCGTTCGTTCGTTCTTCATGATAAGCTTTTTTCTGTTTCTCCAACGAAGCTCGAAGGCACAGAAATGTCAGCTCTTTACACTATTCACTCTTGGGTAGCGAAAAACAATTAGCTGTAACCCAGGGTTAAATGCTTAACCTACAGTCTTGTTTTCAATCTTACAAGAAGAGATTTTAGCTGTAATTTTGGGACTAACAAGAATTTTCCTATAAAAATCCAAACAGTATTCATAAATAGCCGTTTACCTTTTCTTAAAGAAGAAATTCCTGTTTGAATTTTTGCTTAACCCACGGTTAAATTTAACCAGTCTTTGAACATCTGGGACAGTTTTCGACTTTGATTTTTCTATTGATCGATCCTGAAAAGTGACTTAAGATAGTAAACTGTATGTCTTTCGCAGAACGCATCTTTCATGTATTCTAATGTCTTAGTTATCCCCTTTACATGAACCTCAACCTTCATCAGAACGAAGACGAATTTTGAAGCTATTATTTATTTGAGAATTATATAAGGTTTAAAATGTCAAAATTTTACGATTCCCGAAGTTAGGAGAAAAAACACGACTGTTATCAAGGAAAAAGTCTGTAATAATTAACACTTATTCCTCGAGCCGGAATGGGCTCTGAATCAATAGCCCAAGTATTAATCTATTATCAATATCAATACTGCGTTCTGATTGGTTTGTACTACTACTAGGCTATTTGTTATATCCCACTAGTAGCGAAAAGCGCCGGCTTTGAAAACCAAAACAATAGAATCAGCGAAAGACGTTTTGTCGGCGATATTTTTTTGACCAACTAGTTGCATTTTACTAAAACAGTTATTCCTCGCCCTTGATGGTATCTGAGTCAATTGACTTAGAGCCCATTCGGGCTCAAGGAATAATTGTTAATTAGTATCACCCAACTAGTGGACTAATGCAAATCCTGCATTTTAATTGGCTACGCTACTAGAGGACTATTAGTAATAGTCATGGAGTAGCGAAATTCGTACGCTTTCTTTCGTTTTATTCCCAAATAAATCTTTCTTGAAACGGGTATCATATTGTATTTTATCACTTCCGTTCTTTAATTAAGATTTTGATGTTTTTGGATATATTAATTACGTGTCGGCTGACAGATTTAGCTTAACTGATAACTGTGTGTTCTCTCGACAGTTCTTGATGTCAACTGTGTTGGTTTGAGCACGGCACTGGAAGTTACAATATATTAGCTATAGTTTCTTAACAGCAATTAATAGGTTTTGGTTTGACCGTTTTAATGAGGCTATAGTAGTACTATATCATATAAGGTTTTTTTAAGAAAAGCACGCATTTGAGCATTTTTTCAAGTTAATGCATGTCACTAGGTAGTCACTATGTTTGCTAATTATTAGCTAGGATTTTTGTATGTTTTTATTTTTAAGAAGAAGTTTTGTAGAAGGGTCTTAGACCGCACGGTAAATATCAACACTAACTTTAAAGCACTAAACACGATTAACTTGAGGTTAGTGGGACTAAGTTTATTAATGGTCAAACAACTGGCGAGGTAGCCATTGTACTTCTTTTCGTAACCTAAAATAAAGATTCTGAATAAGCAACATTTCTGAAGACTCTTGTTCTGTGGTTCATGTTACACATGAGTTAATGATGATTATTTATAGACGATGACCGGAGCAACGACGACGAAGGGAGTTGTAAAAAATTATTTTTTTGTTTGGTTTTTTCATGTTAGATTATAGATAACTTTTCACTCTCGACTTTGTACAAGAAGACAAACAAAATAAATAAAGAATGAATACAATTCCGAAGAACATCTTGGAAACTTAATATTTAAGTTAAACAAGAAAAAGATTCACACAATACGTTTTATATTTCGATTTTACTTCAAACCATCATCAGAAACGAATTACAAATATCTTTACAGAAGTAAAAAAAGAAAAGTAAAACCGAAATATAAAACGTATTGTGTGTATCTTTTTCTTGTTTAACTTTATTAAGTTTCCAAGATGTTCTTGGGAATTGTATTCATTCTTTATTTTCTTCATTTGTCGGCTGGTTCTGGATTTTAGACCAACAAAGATTGCCAAATTTTATTGCTGTTTAATGATAACGTTGTTCACAGAACCTGAACTTTCGGCAGGGTATCAGTGAAGACGAGGGCAAACAGACGGTTAGTTCGCTACGTCCAACGTCCAACTTTTATAGCGTTCGACATGAGGAGAACGCAATCATAATCTTGCGCAGGCGGAAAAAATCTCGATTTTGTGGTTGATCCAAATCGACGCCATCTTACATTTCCCCGAGAGGGTCTGAGTTCCATTCCTGCGCAGGCGGAAAAAATCTTGATTTTGTGGTTGATCCTAATCGTCGTCATCTTGGATTTCTCCGAGAGGGTCTGGGTGTGGGTCATTTCGACCAGTACGGCATTTAAGCTTCCCCTGAATTTCAAGATTTGAACGAAAGTTCAATCCCTCTGGCACGGTGCTAGAAAAATCATCACCCTATCCCACTTTAACTATCAAACGAACTTCACTAACCTATGGTTGGCTGCTAGTATTTTAAAACTAGTTAACGCTATTGTTTTCTGCCCCTACTATCGTTGTTCTTGTATATAGCATCTTAGTCACCGATTATGATGACGAAGAAAGCGTCGACAACTTTAGTTAGGTGTCAAGTCATTTCAAGATGGCCAGAGGCCTCAGTCGACATTTACTTTAAATTATGTATGAAGATTCCAAAAAGTTAACTTTGGGCGTTGTTTAATTCGTGTGATGAAACTTAAATTGGAGAACAAAATAGAATTGTAGCTCTAATAAGCTTATTGCGAACTTCATACATATTTTATAATATATAAAGGTCCGCAGTAATTATATCTTTATACATTAAGATATTGATAACACATTCCCGTGATAACACCTTTCCAAACTACACTCTTGGAGAAAGTTTTTGAAAAGTGTTCAAAGTGTCAAGGACGTTGTCCAGAGTTACTATATCAAACGATTTATTGTGGAACAGTCATATTGTAATCAATTAATAAAGCCAACAAAGTTTTAGGAATTATCAAAAGAACTGTTGGCACGGCAAATCGGGACATTTTTTTGATTTTATACAAGTGTCTAGTAAGACCTATTCTGGAGTATGCAGCGCCAGTGTGGAGCCCACACCTCGTAAAAAATATTTACGCTATAGAAAAAGTTCAAAGAAGAGCGTCAAGACTCGCCTTAAATCAAGGTAGAGGAGAAATGTCCTACGAAGATACACTCTTTTTTTTTATAAGAACCTTTTTTATAAGAACATCAGGCTGAAAATCGGCCAAAATTTAAGAACATGCT
>JAOBRB020431501.1:0-19599 GCA_027575285.2 Zoanthus pulchellus | reverse complement strand
TTAAACCATTAAATCATCTGAAGAGAGAGGGCCCGTACGGGCCCTTTCGAAACAGCGTTGTCATGAGAAATTGGTTTATTGAACACCATTATACCATATATGCGTACCATCAATTACGGTGCTCAACTTACCATTAGAAAAAAATATCGCCCTGGGAACCCCTACAGTTACCATCTATGTAACATTGTCCGGCTGCGTTCCCAGCGTGGTTGGTCCTTGAGGTGTAGTGGTTTACACGTCGGACTAGTAAACCAAAGATGTGGGGTTCGAATCCCGCCAAGGGCTTATATGTGATTTTTTTTATTTCTTTTTATCTATACGGGCTATCACATCCTTATATACTCCTTAATTACCCACAATCCTGTACGCTATACTGGAGCCCAGTCTTTGCTGGTTCTGTGCCGCAGAAATATCTATTTCTGTCTAATTCGTTCATTGCATTCACTCAGACGCCAGAAATTACATTTTTTAACTAGGAATCTACAACATTGACGTTGCACGACAGTGAATAAAATCTACTTGAAACAGACTATTACGAGTACTTAATCAAATGCCTATTTACATGGCGGCACGTACTAATTAGCTCGCTTCTTTTGTTCAGAGACCCCGGAAATTGCTTGCACATAATGAAAAATTTCTCTGTCACACATAAATTTACAATATTTCGATCCGCTAGAATAAGCTTTAGCAAGGGCAAAAATATTCCAGGTTAAAGTAAAATCTGCTTTTCTATCCTATAATTATTCTCTTTTGGACTTAATTTATATCTTATTTTATTCATTGAAACTATTAAAATTATAAAAAATAACTCAGTCAAAGGTTGTTATTCTCGAAATATTTTGCTTTTTTTATGCTGCAATTTTTCTAAATGGCTAAGTTCTTAAAGATTCTCAATGTTTCTGTAGAATTCTTATAATTTCTCAAAAATTCTCATTAGTGTAGAATGTGCAATTTTAGGAAGCCAAGAATTTTCAAGATTGTATGAGAATTCTTGAGAATTCTCCAAAATTTTTGAAAAATGACAAATCATTTCGCAGGGGTTATCAGCTTTATTACACAGGTACTTTGTAACGGTAAAAATAATTATAATTACCATATAAATTTGAATACAACATATGCAAATGATCAGTTCATTCTTGCTGCATTATGATAGTTTTTGCCTACAACAATTTAAATTTTAAAATGTTGAGGATTGTATGTTTTTATTACTTCTGTCACTATTTTATGAAAAATCTGTAATTATATACAGTATTAATATAAAATCTGATTAGCCTACAATTTTCTTGTTTCTTAAAACATAAAAAGTTTAATTAAAAATATAATATAATTGTATTTGATAACAAAACTATAAAGATGGCACTATATATTAGTTAGGGGCTCACCTTTTAATTTTTGAGGGGGAGGGGTGATTTCTGGTCAGCATTTTTTTTCTTCTAGTAATCTGGTGGGCAGATTGTTTTTCCTTAGAAATGTCTTTACATTTTATATTGTTGTTATCGCATGGATTTTCAAAGCTTAAAATATTATATGCTATACAAGATCATTCATGTATAGCATCATGTTTTTGGAATGTCATTTTTAAGAATCATTTAAAAAACATTCTTTAAGTAAGGATGAATACATTAAGGTCCCAGAAACGATTACTCTTCTGTAGACACAAATACAAATACAGTCTTTATACCAAACACATATATTTATATATTTCGAAACAAGAAAATTATTCTAAAAGATACTGTTCCTGGTGCAACATAGCTTGTGAATAACAACAAACAGCCACAAACAAAAAGCCTTCAAGAGGCAATGGTTGGCCCCTTAGCTATTGAAATAGTTTAAGAAGAATAATAACTGAATTCACTTGCAAATATTGTTCCAAGTGACTTCCTCAGTTTCATCCTTCCTCTTAACAATTCTTTTTTCAAATAAAACCCGTGCCAATGCATCCAGCATATTAGCCGATGAAGAATTTTTGGAATGACTACTTTTCTCCTCCACACATTTCCAATGATTTCCAGCCTCAGAAATTGTTCAAGTATCACTAGTTGTTATTGTTGGGCTAATTGGCAACTTTGACATACAAACTTCTTCAGAAATGACCAACTGATTCAGTCTAACATACAGTTTTTTGCTGTATTTTAATTCCAGGGTGGTATACAATTCTTTTTGCACAAGTTTGAGACAAACTACTGTACCTATTTCCGACTCCTTAATAGTAATGCACTGTTATAATTAAATATTTTTATTTATGTTTCCTGTTCTAAGGCAGTAAAGGTAATAAACAGCGATGTAATTGTATTACCCTCATGAATAATACTACATCACTACCATGGCACAAATAGCAATACTGTACTTATGTCCTTACTTTTTCTGTTGCTTGAAGTTTCTCATTAGTGGATACCTGCAAAGATGTAATAAGGAGAAAATCTTAAATCAGTAGTGGCTTATCAATGGTTTCAAATATAAACATTTTTATGTTTCATTTTATTTCCATTTTACAAACAATACTAAGAATTAGCTAGATAACTTCCAATTTTAAAGTACCATTTTCCTGGCTCTGTTGTCAATCACTTCTTTTAGTTTCAAAAGTTAACAGAGTGAAACATCCAGGCTTTACAGGGGGCATCCATATTTTTTGTACAACGTACAAATGCAAATCAGTAACTTAACAGTAACTATTGAAAAAAGAAGATTAGTATATTAAAAATACGAAATCATATTTAAAGCCCGTTTTTAAAATCAGAACAAACTTGTTAAACATTTCAAAAATTAGTCGAATGAAAATACGGTATATAACAAATGTGCATACCCCGTGTTTGTCAATTGTTGGGATGAGTTCTTTCAGACCTTGGGCTTCCAAATACCCTTTTGTAGTTTCATCGCCTACAGTTTAAGCATTAAAGCTAGATGTAGAAAAACCACTCTGCAATTAAATTCAAAAGTATTATTTGTTAGTTTTTTAAAGCAATTATCGGGTGTATTTGAATTTCATCTTAACAAACTATATATCCGTTCAAAAACAATGACGGTTTGTGTTCTTAATAAAAAGAACGCCGAAAATTCCTTATCTAAATAAAAAGGCCTATTATTCATCCCTTCATCTCTTTCAACGAAACATTAAATCAAACTAAACAAAAGAAATTTTACTCTAGACACAATGTATTTATTAAAAATGAATAGATTGTTACACTCGGAAGACTATTAAGTACTCTAAACCGGCCACTTCTAGATCCTAGGGATGTGGTGGGTTCAAACAAATTTTTCGTTAACTAGTCGCAATTTTATAACTTGCCTTTGAAGGGGCAGATGGAATTGCAATGTCGAAATAAGATGTATTGGAATGATTAAGTGTGAATTAAAAATACACAAGAGCGCAAGAGAGCAATCTGTATCAAACAGCGAAATAATGGCTTTGTAACGAGAGAATAAACGGATTCTTACGCATTCTTGTCCCCAGAGCCTGGGAGTTTTACGTAAGAGGGATCTTGGAACGAGGCATCATAACCTTGGAATAACTGCTTTTTTAGCTTTAAAATATCTCAACGTTTTGGATATATCCTTGTTGGGAAGTGATCTGGAAAGAATTATGAGAAGTTTATATAGCTTTAAGTAGTTCACATTTGGATTTTTTCTCTTTGAAAAACACTCTAGTTAACCCATCGTCACTTTGTTAATACTGATAGTTTTGTTTACTTTGCTAAATTCTTACCAAGCTTTTTAAAAGAATGCACCTTTTTTGCCAATTCTCACAATTGCAAAGAGTTTTCGTGTCATCCCAAGCTTCCGCAGAGTATACAGTTGATAAGAATATAGAAGCTGAAACTGGCAAAACTCAAAAAATAGTTTTACAATGCTGAGCCAAGCTCAGATTTTCTAATAATTTAATTGTGTTCCAAACAAAAAAGCATTGCCGCAATATATACATTATACATTGCAATGGCATTCTTAACCTTAAGGTCAAACAGTAAAGCACTTAGATACCACAGTAATTTTAAAAACGGAAACTCCATGCCCGCGTTAATCCCGAAACAAATTAAGAATATTTGTAAGAATATAAATTTTTCAGGCTAAATAAAAATCTGCGAAAAATAAATTATTCAGCCTAGGTCCAAAAAGCAATATTTTTGTAGAAAGTGTCTAGTAACAAATTTAAAGACATCCAAACTTTGTTTGGTGACATTAACGTTAAAAGTTTCTAAAATCTGGCCCTCCAGTTACAATCAAAACGTAAAATTTACATTTACTTTGCCTCCCTTTTCCAATTTACATAGAATTTACTTCGTCAAAACAGCCTCCCTTTTGCAATTTACATAGAATTTACATGGTCAAACCAGCCTTTATTTTAAAACGTACATATAAATTACATTTTATAAGAGCATGGAAATAAAAGTGTTAATTGCGGGATTTAGTGAAATTTACATTAAATTTACATGCACTTGTTGTAGAATTTACATTAAATTTACTGACAAGCGTTGAAATTTACAAACTGAACATTTACATCTAATTTTTTAAGTAACAATTTTAGTATAATATCTACTAAACAATGTAAAACTGAATTTCCATTTCATTTCCATTCACCATTCTACATGTAAATTACGTGTAGATTCATACTTTTTATCGAAATTAATGTAAATTCGAATTTACAAACAGTATAAATATAAAATTTTGATGAATTTGCGTGGTCTGTAAATTTTACAATTTTTCCTGTAATAAAAATATTTTTCTTCTGCGCTTCAAAATAGATTTTATCTTACCATTATTACTTAATATGCGTTATTCTATAAATATAGACTATACGTAGCTTTAGAAAAGTACAGTTTTAAAGAAAGACTCACGTTTAAATTAAAATTTCAGTTATCTAAATATTTTAAAGTCATTTTCCATTTCTGTTGAGTGTAACAACACAGTATAGTTTTTCTATTTTGAAATGTTTTGAATTTTTTAAATTTTGTGCATGATAATTGTTTTATTTGAACTCGAAGTAATAAATTAGACAGATGAAAACAAGGAATCATGTGTTTACTGATCTGTGCTCCTTACATTATCTATTTTATTACTTTAGTTGTTTAACTCGGATATTTAGTAAAAAAAATCTTTGAGATAGCCCTTACCGAAGAATAAGGATAATTTTTCCTTGCTCCGGTCTTGTCAATTCTTTGTTATTAGTATGTAACTACTATTGGTAATTACTAAAACAGGCTAGTTGGATTTCCAGGTGCATGGATTCGACCGCGCCAGTTTTAACGGAAAGCAGATAAAAATAAAAAAGGCTACTTATTTGCCCGACTGATGCTGTTGAAAAGCTGATAATTAAAACAGCTCTTAGTAAAGTTTTACATTTTTTATGCTTCCAACTATACATTAATTTTTTTATGAAGAACCAGTAAATTTCGCTGAGGCTCATTATTTTTAATTTTTTGGCTGCTTCAGTTTACAATATGTTCTAAATTTGTTCTGAATTTGTTCATATTTCTGTGAGCGATTTGAAATAAGGAAAAATATCGAAACAAAAAGTCAAGGCTTTGAAAAACAGTATTTAACAAGTCTCGAGCTTCAATTCTGGCTAGACTAAGTTTCGTAAATTGCATCAAATACATTATATCAAGAACAAACAAATTTGTTCTTCAGAAAAGAACAAAAAGTTTCTTTAAATACTAAAAAGGAACATTTGCTCGCTTGGCTCAAACCAAAATAAATATAATGAAAAGAGCTTATTTTCTGCTACTTCTTACTTATCGCTCTCTGGTAAAAAGTTTGATAATGAACGGATTTGGTAGCAGATACTTTTAATACTAATTACTTTATTTTATGTGTAAAAAAAACAAGTTATCTCTTACATCACAAACTGATTGGCTAAGACTGAGTTCTAACGTGGTTGTTTTAAAGCGCGTTTCGTGCGATGGCTGGACTAATTTTTCTTCATGTTACAAAACAAAAATTAATTACTCATGTAGTACATTTTGTTATTAATTTATATAAGTCAAGAAATAATCAAAATTGTACATGCTGAGATTTGCCACGGGCACAACTTATCAAGCATACTTTAATAAACATCAACTTTTGATACGACTTTGAAATCAATTCAGTCCCAAAATTGTGAGAAAAGAAAATTTTCAATGAGTGGGTTCCCTGTGTAATTTAGTGAACACGTAAACCTTCAATTTCGAGACGTTGTGCCACTCGGATTTTGGGGGACTTTAAGAAGTTTACAAAGTGGACAGTAGACAGTATTTAACAGTTTGGCAGTGAGAAAAATTATGTTGCAATTAGACTCAATGATCTTGTGCTAGCGGACCGTGGGTTTTTAATTGAGGAAGAGCTAGCTTGTAGAGGTGCTACCATACTGTAGCAAAGCCTAGCTTTTACTAGGGGAGTTAAACAATTGAGTGTGCGCATAGTTCTTTGCAATTCATCACGATCTGGCCATTTTATAAGTGGAGATAAACGACAATCCATAACAGTTAACCATGAGAACAAAATTCGCGAAACCATTGATACATCAATTTTCAAACGATAGGCCAGGTCTAGATGTGGAACAGCAAGTCTCAATTTTACCAATACCATGGCAAATTCTTGAAAGCTCGATATAACCCGAGGACTTCTCTCGACATGACTTTCGACAAAGGAGTACACTTTAAGCAAAAGCTCGTAGGAGGGAGGACTAGTATAAAATTTTACCTTATCGTAGTTTCCACCAAAAAACTGTTCATCAAACTCGGAACATCTACGCTGTAAAAGAGGCTCGGGTTGAAGCATAATATTACAACTTTCGCTAGTCTGAGTTGCAGCTGTTGAATGAAAACTTTGTGTCATTGCGTGACTCAAATTGTATGGTAAATTTTCGTCAATGTCCTCGATATCTACCATCTTAGAGTCCATAATTGTAGAATCAAACAAACAAGACCCACAATGATAAACCAGGCTTCGCTTCTTCTGCTCTGCCCTGTAAGCCGCCTTCAGCGACACACTTGTGGCTTCTGTGTCTGACATCCTCACCTCGACTGGTGTGACCAAACGGACTAATTGCAGTCGCCCCAGGACTGTTCGGCCAAGAAAGGTAATATTTTGGTCTATGTTGTTGGTGACCTGGACATTAATTATGGAGGTGTTGCCATCTTTCACAGTAGTCAGTGCTTCATGTACAGTAAGATCGGTTGGCCAGTGGGCTAACTCATCAAGCTCGAGCAGGAATACAACTGGTCCAGTGTTTGCACGACTAGGTATCTGAACGATTTGTCCTTTTAGAAGATCTCAGTGGACAAAGCTAATCTGGTTGGCTTGTCAGGAGAAAGTTGATGAGAGCTGAAATACTGTCCGGAGAACTGTTTTGAAAACCTTTTGTCATGCTCGCAGCAAGGCTCTCGTATGACTTATTATTTTCCTTAACAATCAATTAACCTATGTAACTTATGATGGGTAGTTCTAGATTCTCATTTGTAACAAGAAATAGTACTTTAACCGTAGTTCCCTGTTCTGAAAGTTTAAAATCAAACTCGACCCAGCCCTGATAAAGAATCTTGGTGCCATTTGCTGCTTGGAGATTAATGTTACTTTCAGTACCCAGTAATTCACAGATATCCCTAACTTGGGTATAAGGAAAATTATTGTTCTGACTGCATAGAACAATAAGGAACCGATTTATACCCAGTGATCCCCATTTGCCTTACCCATTGCACGGTTGGGACCCTATTTCATCTGACTGGTCTACTGCCTGTCCCGTGGTGGTAGACCTGGTAGGTTTCCCAAATTTCCCTGTTTAGGTCTAACGCGGCACCTTCCGCTTGTGCATAATGCTTGGAACTCCAACATGTAAAAAAATGGACGCATCCTCAGCTTTTCAAGCCGGGGACAGAGCTTTGCCCGAGTCGAACTTGCAGGACTCATGGATTCCCTCAGGGATGCGATCTCAGTTTGCAACTTCAGTCCCTCCCCCTTTGGGGCAACTATTATTTTATTAGTGTTCTATTTATCATTTCCAGGGGTAGGTACATGACTGCAGGTTGCTTTTGGAGTGCATTACTTTTGGGATGCTAGAAATTTCGCTTTGCGCTCAAATTCAATGGTGGCTGCTATGGTAACTTCTCTAATTAATTCTTCATCTAAAACAGTTCGCTTTTGGAACAGAGGGTTCAACATCGCCCTCAATACGTCATCACGCAACCCAGTTTCAATACAATGAAGAAAGAGAGACTGCATAAGTCTCAGATCGTATTTTCTTACAGTATCAGCTTCTTTGGAAGCAAATACGATCTTCTGACGTAACTCTTGATGCCCCCATGCCACTTGAGTAAGAGAGGCAAGTATTTGGTATAAATCAGTAGCATTACCTTCTCTAAAATGTGATCTTGATGTTTGCCTTCATTTTGTTAAGTTCAAATCTGCGGTTGATTTCAAATATGATCGTAATGGCATGCCAAGAGAAATGGCACGAGTCACGCTTTAGATAACTTCGCTCTCTTCATATCCCTTTTCTAACCCTGATATCTGGGTCTAAAGAATTTAAACATTTAAAAACAAATATTAACTTATGCAGAGAGCAACGAGCATTAATAGATTTCCGACCTAAATGATTACGTAATCCTTAAAGTTCTAAGTTATTTTCTTTTTAAATAAGTTTGGCGGCCCTCTTTTGCAGGTCCTCCAGTCTATGATATTTAGATTGTGGTAGGTTCGTGTTCCAAATAAATAAAGTCACTGTAATCTAATTTAGTTTGAAGAGCATTATCCTTGGTTGCAGTTACACTGTCTGCGGAAGTCACAAGAAGTACAAGTGGTGGGCACATCAAAATCACTATCTCTGTCAGTGCCACTGTTTGCAACGTCAACCAGACAGCTGTAATACTTTAATGATTCCGGTGATTCTACAACGTCCTGTGAGAGATTGGCACATGGTAAGTGCCACCATGTGCTACAGGTACCACAACAAATACCGTTTTCTACTGACATGCCAGTGACTTCTGGTTCCTCCAGTATAACTTTGTCACACTTTGGACACTGGTAGATATCCCTGTACCCCAAGAACACTGGTAAGGCATATGTTTTGTACAATAAAGTGATGTTGTTTAGAACTACACTAACATAAACTATTCTCTGTTCAACTCCACTCTTTCATACAGTGACTAGCGTCCATTTGTCCAGACAACAAAGTACCTATGATTTGTTCCAGTCATCCACATTTGAGCGTGCATCTTTGTGTAGTACTTGTGAGTGTGCTTTAATCTAGGGCCCCCATCTACTTTCTTCAAAAAGTCGACACATTTGCATGTAGTTTTCAGATTGGTATTTTCTTCCTTAACTGAGAAAGGACATTTTACTTCAAGTATAGCTGAACTGCAACAGTCACAAACAAACAAACCATCTGGTGAAGCATCAAGGAAAGCATAATCATGCCTTACAAACAGTCCACATTGTTTAAACCCATTTATCACATCTGCATGTTTTGATGCCACATCTAACAAAACTGACTTATTTGCATTCTTCTCATGTTCAACCCCCCACTTAATTTGAGGCAAGTAACAAATGTCATCACTTTTGTTCAAAATGTCGAATACCAGAGGGTTATATGTGTATTTGGTCATCTTTCTGGACTTTAAAATTGATTCCATCTTTGTGTGGTATGTATGGAAACTCGAGTCTGTAATTCTGCCTTCCCGCTTATCAAACCACATCTTATTGCCACATTGTCAATTTCTACACTCTTGACCTCATCATTTGTCATCTAACAATGTTCCATAAATTATGAAGCTAGCTCTTCACATGGTTTGCTATTGTTAGTTTTGACAGACATGAGACTAAGGCTTCCTCTTTAAGTGATCGAGGAAGCCCATCTTTAGCATGTTTAATGGAATTGAGGACACAAGAAGATGGCTCACATTCTTTGATCTGTCTAAGCAAATTAGATACTCTTTCAATATTTAACTCTGTGTCACAAGCTTTCCTTGACCTCGTCCTTTATTCCTCTGTTCCAGCCTGGTGAAATGTAGTCCTTCTTGAAAGCATAATTCACTTTATATAACAAGGCAATTACATGATTTCACACCTTTCTAGTTCCTGCAATACAAAAGCACCATGATGTAAAGGTTTTTGATTTATCCTTTGGTTCCTCAGTACAAAACAGCACGATGTTGGTCATCGTTTAGTGTTTGCAAAAGAGAGACATATGCTTTTAAAAACAATAACTTGTCATTGCATGAAGCATGGTATAAAGTGTCTACAAAGGCATTAAGCCAATAAGAATATGCCTTTTGGTCTTTGTATTTACCTATAATCTACATCCTCTGCTTTCACTCTTAAGATGTTGCTAAAAAGCATCCCATTATCTATTTTTGGCCATTTATGGAAGTTTTCCTTCCAGTCTCCTTTTTGAATATAATTGGGGTCGGTGTTTATCCCATGTTTTTTAGTCTCTGTTGGTACTCTTCTTTCAATTTATTTGGATCGGTCTATTAGGATAACAAGTTACAGTTTGCGTGGTGTTATTTAAGCATACTTCTGAACTAACTGAAGAGGATAAGTCCCTATTGCTTGCAGTTACAGAGGTATTAGGTTATATTGTATAGACAAGCATCTTTAACTTGTACAAATCCTTTTTCTGAACTGACACTTATGTATTATAAAAAGAAATGGCTAAATTTGAAAAACAAGATTAATGTATATAAAGATATACAATTATAATAAAATATTATCATAATTACTTCTTCAATGGGGGCTTTTAAAACTTTTTCAATGAGGACATTTTTCACTATGTTTTCCAATGCGTCATGTTGACTACCATATGCATATTTAACAATTATTTTGGGCCCACTGTTTTGAGCATAGCTGTTAAAGACATCCTCCGTTGTCTTAAGAATATCATTAAACATCTGCTTCAGACCAACAGCTTCGAGTATCTGTAAACATAAAGTGACAGATATACCAAATTTAAAAGTAGCAATTTAGGCTTTTCGTGTTTCATGCAACCTTTATTGTTTGGGTGAAACTTAAGCTTCTATGAAACAAGCAACAAAGTGGTCAGTAACAGGGGTCCAGAGACCATGTTTTAAGAATAAAGGATTTGATGCAATATTAGAGGCGACAGAAAATTCTTATATATTCAAAGTGCTAATATTTAAAATCCCAAACTCATGTATAAGGAAAACTGGAATATGTGACCTAGACTAGGGATGTAGTTTCTTGAAACATTATGCTAAATAATCTTGAATGTCATTATTTTGGATTATATATGTTAAATAATATTATAAAAGATTATTAAAAACGAAGAAATACTTTTTGTGTGATAAGCTTCTGCAAATGGTTATATGATATAATTTTAAAAGGTGCTTTAATACCTTTTTAAACAGAGTAGCATTAAAGCAATCATTGCCTGTGCTCTCTGGTCTACCGCATATTGCTCGCATCGGACCTCTGTTAGGTCCACCATGTCTGACAATATCTGGTCAGACCTTCTATCCCTTATGGCCATAAAGATGTTGGAAGTGACCAATGCAATACCTTTATGCGCATTTTTTATTGCATATCTCAAAGTAGCATCTGCCAAATCTCTTTTGGCACCCCTCAGAGGAGGCTCCAAAGTGTTAAATGGTGTTCCATCTAGATTAGGTCCTACAAGAAAAATATTACAACATATAATCGACTCTGTCCAGAATAAAATCTATTAGGCATGTATATTCTACAAGGAAGCCTTTGGGAGTTGCACATTTTATATTGCCACAATAATCAAGATAATCAAGAACATCAAAAAATATTTTCACAGTAGATATGCAACATATAAGATAGATTCTGAATATGTTAATTTTCTCGTATTTACTGTGAGATTGGTTTCGTTAAGGTTTGGAACAGGAGGGCACAAAGATTCCACACTCAAGGAATCAGTCAATTTCCAGTCAACTGGAAATGAATCTACAGTCATTCATAACATGCCTTATTTTAGTATTTTTCCCCTAAAACTGTATATAAATCTATAAAATTACTACAGTATGTTGGTTAACTATAATTTTAAAATAACAATTTATCTTTGCAAGCTTACCCAGTAGTTTGCTTAAGTTTGTCCATCACATAAAAATAATTATAAGTAGATTCCCAAGACAAAATCCTTGTAATTGTTTGATGTGGCTCACAGGAGATAGGGATAGTTTATCTTCAAGGAAATTTTCCCACTTGACTGCAGTAATTTCTTATTGATCAAGATCATTTGCTATATAATGTCAGTATTGACAAAACAAGTGTATATTCATACTTAGCTTTAGTGAAGTGTCGAATTCCAAAGTGGCTTAGGATTGCCTTTATCGCTGTTGTTTTGCCTGATACCGGCAGGCCTTTTAGAACAGGTGTTGCTCATCCATCAAATTCCATGACAATCAAATCATAATTAGCAGCAATACTGCTGACTGCATGCCCAAAAATAACTTTCCATAAGTTTTTTTTGAAAAGATCCCTTTTAGTACTTCGGGTGCCACTCCTCTTGGGCAGGTGCTAGACGCTGTCTTGATTGTTAAAAGCTTTCTTATATTTATTGTTGAAGACTGGCTGCAACGTTGTGGAGGTGGGAAGGAAGGCTTATTTCGTTTTTGATACATACTTAGAACTTTTCCTTTTCTTCGTTTGTAACAATTTCAGCTGTGTTTTCAATCCCCCTTTTTCCTTAAATAGTTGCCTTATTTCCCCTTTGAGTTTTCTGCAAAGCGCATAGGTTGTAGCCTTACTGCACAACTGCTGATTTGATAATATTTGCTTTGTTATCAACTCTAACTGGATGGAAACAGAGGAAATTTTTTCTTTTCTCTCATCTGAACTTATTTTTAATCTTTCGGTTTTGGATCACTATCTTCTGGAATGTGAACGCTGCGTGATCCTGTTTTCTTCTTAAAGATATAGGTTTTACGTGCCTCTGCTTCTGCTTTAGTTTTAAACACAGCTCTGTTGTAAAGCAGGTCCGGTTCTTCTTTTGCCAACTCAAACGCTGCTTCATTGACAGCTTTTTGCCAGGTGTTTAGTTTTCCTTTGTCATTGTTGAACCCAAAGATCTTCGAGAGATCTGCTTTTACTAAGGTTCTTGGGCGCTTTAAGTGTTTTGGGGTTGGAAGCTAGTTGTCCTAAAAATCCAACAATTCCTATTAAACAAACAAGAATGTCTTTTTCCATCTAAATTTGCTCAGTGAAGCATTAGCTACGTGCGTAGTTTGCTTTGTTAGTTTAATTTATTGAGTTTACCTATTTACCATCGACACCACATACTTTTTGAAGATCTACACTCGTCGCATAATTTAGACACTGCATTTATTGGTCATGAAAGTCGAATAAAATCGTGCTAGCATTGCAGGATTTTATCTACCTTTAATCCTTACTATAGTACCCCTTAAGGTTACCGTATACCTTCAGGGGTGTTTTTCGTATAAACGACACAGCGCGTCTGTTTTAAACCAAAGATACCTAAACCTATACATTAAATTAAAGCTTATGGAGCTGGCTGTTGGAGTATACTAAAATTTTGAAATTAAAACGAAGTTTTAAATTTGTTATGTTCTCTAAAATGGACTCCAAAGTCGCCTTTTGAAAGTTACAAGTCCACGCGATTACTGAAATTCAAAAATTTAATTAGTCCGTCACGAGTTTCCAGACCAAAATAGCTATTAAAAAGTTTCTGCGATTTTTTATATTCGATTTCAGAAAAAAGTTATAACGTTTTTTTGAATTTGAGTTTCGAAAGGGCGTTATTAAAACTGGGAATATTGAATGTAGAAAATAATTGATAGTAGTCAGCGCAACAACCCCAAAAAAGTCCGTATCAAAAAAGTGTACAGACCTCGCAAAATTAGCTCTAAAAATAAAAGTAAATTTTAGGAAAAACTAACAAATTCCCTTGTAGTTATAACTGTTGAAAGTGTCCATTTCAGGTGAAAATAAAGATCGGAGAAAACGGCGATTAAGATTTTATGTCTACTTTCTGGCTTTGCAGATGAACTGCGCCCACAAGAAATTTGACAGCGATCTCAGCCAATCAGCACTTGATATATTTACTTCCGGCAACACCCCCGTCTGCAAACGTTCAGACAATGCTATAAATTTCTGCGAGTTGTGTTTGGCTTTGCTGATTCCGTATTTTTCTAAATTCTGTTGAGCTCTATATTTCAAAAAGTAACATTGTATTAAAGTTACACTGAATAAAATACCATTCTGAATAGTTTCAATGTCTTCATCCCTTGTGTATTCAGAAGTTGCAACTTTTTCTTTTATGATGAAGTTGGTGGATCTCCCCAAAGATATCTTCATCCACCTCCGTTCCGTTTTCAGTAACGATCTCAACCTCAACAGCTGAACTTAAGCCAAGTTTTTCTTTTCCTGATGCAAATAAAATTTAGTGAATATAAACTGAAACGTTGCATGATTTCACTTGTATTAAATGTTCTAGGCTTTTATATGAGTCAATGACTTATTATTAACAAGCTTTTTTAAAATATTTTTCTACCTGCAATATATAACTTATAAATATGTTCAAGCTTTCTTCAAATTGAAGGTGACAGTTTCACAATCAACCAGAACAGAAAACCCGTGGTTGTTTTACAGCATACATTTACTTATAAAAAAACTCATCCACCGAATATTAAATATATGTAAACAAAGACGGTCTTCAAAAGAAAGAGGAGCTTTAAGAATATGAATATTTATAATCTGCGAAATCACTCGTGTTACGCCATGCACTTATGAAATAAGCGAATATAATAAAATAGAATCGCTTACCTTTGGAAACAAGTGCTGAAAATTTTTCAGCCACAACAAATTTCTTGTTCAGCATGTCTTCGCTCCAAACTTTAAGCAAAGGCAAATTCCACGACAACAGAAAAATCCACGTGGAATCACCAAGAGTAATGACCCGTTAAAGCGGCTCACGTCAGTGAATCAAAGAATTGCGAAATCGTTTTGTTTCCGACCGCTGACAGATGTTTCGACGCGAAAGTCAACTGCCCCACCGGGCGGGCCTCATTTTGGATCAAATTCCCAAATGTACGGAGCTTAACGTGAGTCAAATGCCTGGGGATTGCCCGGGGGGGGGGTTAGGATGGGCGGTTTTGGAATTGACTGGTGCATAGTACAGCATACAAAATATTATTAATAAAATGAAATATGAAAATGGGTAAATAAATATAACAAACGAAAAAAAACAAATGTATGTAAATATTACTATGAAAAAGAGCAGTTATTTATAGCTACGTAAAATTATTAATTATTAATAAAAAGCTTGGGGGAAAAACTACGCATAGAATTAGAGGAAAAAAGGCATATACAAAATGAAGAAAAACAAAAAGCGTATAGATCGATTTCAGTCACGTGAACACATTTTTCGCATCCGCCATATTGGGGTACATCACGTGTAAACAAATGTGAGACAAACAGTAGTGAAAGAGCGCAGCGAAAATGGTTTTGTGTTTAGTATTTGGCTGTGGAAACAGAACTGGCAGAGATAAAGGTGTAGGTTTTGCAAGAGTCCCTCAGGTAGTAACTAATCAAGGTGAGGAAGCGCGATAACTCTCGGAATTGAGAAGAAAATTGTGGATATCGGCGATAAGCAGGGCTGACCTCACCGACTCGGTCTTAAAGATGGCCGAGTCTGTGGCAAACATTTCACTTCTGGAAAAGCAGCTAAAGCTTGGGATCGCTATAATCCTGACTGGGTTCCTTCTCTTCACCTGGGCCATTCTATAAAGGAATCGGGAGAAAAGCTAGAGGCCAAACTTGATGCCGCCGCAAAGCGTGAAGAAAGGGCTCGAAGTCTTGGTTTAAAGAGAGCGAAATTCGAGTGACTCCAGGAGGAAATCAAGGCTAAGAGACAAAAAACTTAACGAACCCGGATCAGAAATCCAATACATTCCATATGACGAGCCATATTTATCCATGGAAGAGACAAGAGTTGCTACTCAAACTGAAGAATTTGAATATTTGTTTGTGTCCCATCCTGAGAAACCATTCGACGAGAACTGGTTCAAACACGACAACAAGAAAGTGAGTTTTTACACCGGTTTGCCTGGATTCGATGTTCTTATGACCATCTTTAGACATGTTTCCCCTCAGGTAGTTCGGAAATCCATGACTCTTTCAAAGTTTCAAGAATTTGTAATGACGATAATGAAACTGAAACTCAACAAGCCCATGCAAGATTTGGCTTATCGTTTTGGAGTTTCTCGTTCAACAGTATTTTGAATTTTTCTGGCCAGGATGTGTGTTATGGACGTGAGGCTTACGCCATGCATTGTCTGGCCTGAACGTGAAGTCCTCATACGCACAATGCCTCAATGTTTTCAGTATTCGTTCGGAACAAAAGTGACTGTCATTATAGACTGTTTTGAGGTGTTCATTGATCGCCCTTCAAGTCTTTATGCCACAGCCCAGACGTACTCCTCGTACAAAAGCCATAACACAGTCAAGATATTGATTGGTTATTACTCCCCAAGGTAGCATCTCATTTGTGTCCCAAGCTTGGGGTGGAAGAACATCAGATAAGTACTTGACTGAACACTGTAAAATACTACACAAACTTTTGCCTGGAGACATGGTAATGGATGACCGTGGTTTTACAATTCATGAAAGTGTGGTAATGCAGAGAGCAGAGCTTGCAATTCCAGCTTTCACTAAGGGCAAAGATCAGCTAGATCCAATTGATGTGGAAAAGACCAGAGGTATAGCAAATGTTCTTATACATGTAGAACGGGTTATCGGGCTTCTGAGACGAAAGTACACAATTTTGTCAGGTATTCTTCCCATCACTTTTCTGATGTGTGATAGCAAGGGAAGTCCTGAAGCAAAGCCATTGATTGACAGAATCATAAACGTCTCTGCAGCTCTTACGAACTTGTGTGAAGGCATTGTACCTCTCGATTAAATAATCGTTTAGTAGTTTTAAAGTTCATACGCTTAAACTAATGTCAACAAAAACCCAGACTCCATCCAAACTGGGGCAAGGTGGAGATTTGAAAAACAAATAGCTAAAATCTTTACTAATGTGCCCACCCATGGGGATTCCCTCCTCAAGACAAAACTGTACCTAATTGCCTACCCCTTGGGAGCTGTGTCTGACCCATGGCCCATTTATAGATGGCTAAATGCCCGGGGGTAGGGGTCAGGGTTTTGTTGACATTTGCATAAATGCTCAATCAAACAAAACAGAAAAAGGACAAAAATATGATAATTTATTGCAGTTAAACGAACTTGGGTCTTTTGTTGGGCATTTGCTAAATATGGACTGGCCTTTGAACTATCATCCAATTCATTTTCAAAAAATAAGAATTTTCTTAAGATACATTTGCTTATATATTTAGCTTTACTTAAAGAATTTAATGTTTTAGCACATACAATTTTGTTGAAGTAGTTGAACAGTCTGTACTACCTTGTCCAAAAAGGTAAAATTGTTTTTGCCTTTAAGTCGAATATCAAAAATATTTTGAATTTATTCGGTGAGCAATTATAAATTTGTGCATGGTAACAGGGACTTTATGTATTTTTTTGTATAAATGTATGTATTTTCTTTTGAGTGCAAGCTGCCTGACTGGTTTACAAACCTGCCTGTTTCAATACACTCAAAGTAACATACATAAAGTCATAAAAACTTGTACTGAGTGACAATGAATTGTCTGTGTTGTTGGAAGTTTTCTGTGCAATGTTACTGCTTATAATTCTTTGCAGATTAGTAAACATGTCTTTAAATATGGCAAGTGAGCACTTTGTCAGCATCAAAGTAGATGTTCTTGAGGCTTTTTTCAAATTACCCTGTATCCTATTAGTTTTTAGGAATTGTTCAATATCCTGTATCCATCTTTTTTTTTGTTCAGTATCTTGATTACCTCTATGTTTTTGCTGGAATATAATGTTTTTATGTAAAAAATCTCAAATACAACCAGTGTAAAACTTTAAAAATTAGTTTAAAATTACCTGAGTTTCCTGCTCGGTGGTGATTATCTGATCTGATGCATAAAACACGAGTAATTTTCAACTAATTTTTAAGTTTTATCACCATATTTTTGTTTTTTTGTTTTAGCTGCTCTGCACAAACATTGAGCACTCTTAGCTGAGTTTTTGACATGTTTTAGTTGATGTATATAAATTCGTTTTTGAAAAGCTGTTGAAGCATTTTTTTATTATTTCAACAATTAAAATACTATATATATTTATAAATAGTATATTGTGGAAATAATATATATGTATAGGATATTATATGCTGGCATGAAGATATGAATTTAAATTTTTGAGTGTCAAAACAATATTTTACGAATGCGTGCAGCGAGTGAATAAAATGTTGTTTTTGCCACGATAAAAAAAATTCATATCTTCAAGCCACTGTGTAATGTTCTTTTTATTATATAGATCTACATGAGTGTTCAAAGTGTTCAAATCTGTGAAAATATGTATAAATTTGGGAGGGCAATTACTGCAATGAAGAAATTGATAAACCACGTGTGAGATTTATATGGAAAATAAGACACTTGGGTCTGAGATGTAGTTTTTATGAATTTTACGAGTGGTATATGAGTGTGAGACTAAGTTGGTTTAAATCTTTTTAATAAAACACTAATTTTCGAACATTTCAAATGTTTTTCATCAGTTGTACTAAAAAATCAATAAGTTCAATTAAATACAAACTCAACCAATATAAAAATAAAAAAAAGCAGTAAATGTAAAATTTTCCTAAAGTACTAGTTCTAAAACATGCTGAAATACTTACTAGATTAAAAACCATATAAATATATATATATATATATATATACAAAGTATATGGTGATGAATAACGTGTCGCAGAGTGCTCAATACCTCAAAGGTAGGGCAAATATAGAAAATCAATAAGTAGACACGGTTATCCTTTGATTCCGGTTTTTTATCATACAAGTTGTTTCGTACAGGCCATAAGGCCTGCACTCTTCAGTGACTTTACACGGAATGACTATATTACAAGAAATTACATCAAGATTTAGTTTTTCAATGAGCTCATTTGGTATTCATCAATAGGAACCTGTCTTTGTGACGGCATTTACCAATTAATTCAGTTCTTTTGTTTAGAGTCGCCGCTTTCGGTTTACAAATAATGAAATATTTTTCTGCTATGCACAGGTTACAGCGCTTTGTTTTATTTGAATATGGAGAAGCGTGACATAAAATTTTCCAACTAATTGAGTAGTCTAAATTACTTTCCTTAAGTGACCAGATGTATTTGGATAGTTCTGTACTGTTTCGTTTCGTATTATACTTAAAAGATGCTTTATGATTCGCGAGTCGTGATTTAAAATTTGTAGCAGTCAGTCCCACATAGGTTTCTTCTTTATCGTTACTTTTAACTGTTGCCTGATAAATTATATTTTTAGATAAACATTGCTCCTCGAGCGGGCATATTGCATTTCTTGGGCAGCTACACTTTTTTTTGTTCTCCTCCTCTGTCGTGACATTCAGTTTCTTCTTGTTGTCGGCTTCGATGACAGACCTCACGCTAGGCATGGTGCTGTAAGATATTTTAATTGTGTTTCGGTTAAATATCTTGTGTAACTTGTTTGACCTTGGAAAACATCTGTCAATTATTCTAAGGAATTCTTTGCCTATGTTGGTTTTCACGTTCCGGTCGTACGGTGG
>JAOBRB020430589.1:0-19605 GCA_027575285.2 Zoanthus pulchellus | reverse complement strand
ATTTTGTTGATGATGATATTGATGATGATGACACTGATGATAATGGCAATGATGATGATAATGATGATGGCAATGATGGTGATGATGATGGCAATGATAATGATGATGGCAATGATGATGATGATGGCAATGATGATGATGATGATGGCAATGATGATGATTATGGTAATGATGATGATGATGGCAATGATGATGATGATGGCAATGATGATGATGGCAATGATGATGATGGCAATGATAATGATGATGGCAATGATGATGATGGCAATGATGATGATGATGGCAATGATGATGATGGCAATGATGATGATGGCAATGATAATGATGATGGCAATGATGATGATGATGGCAATGATGATGATGATGACAATGATGATGAAAAATGTCATTGCAGCTCTAACATGTACTGACCTTAACCTGCTGACTTAGTAACTTATAATAAGCCTCTGCTTCTGCAAGTCTCTGACCCAGGCTTTCCTCTGAGGGATCAAACTCATGGTCGCTAAATCCTGCTAATATTCTCTAAGAAATTTGCAAAAATACTCAAATCAACTTATAATGAGCTACTTGAGAACAAAATAATTTATCAACATTAAACTAATTAAATTTGTCTCTGCTTTCCAGCCACTATGTAACAAAATAAAGTTCATAACTTTATTATCAACTAATTGGAACTGTTAACTTAAATAAAGCAAAAAAATTGTAAATTATTAGGTACAGACTATGATCTTGAATGATATGTGAACACATTGAATATTGTCTATGGGAGTAATTTTACTCAGACCAGTTCAGTTGGTGAACACAAATTTTAATATTAGTCAAGAATGCTATGCAAATTAAGTTATTACTTCTTACGATACTCTTAGACCATAATCAATGAGGTGAGAAGGTGCTGATACTGACTACTGAATGTACAAGTTGGTTTTGTACTGTACAAAGACAAAATAGTGTCCATTTCTCTTCCACTTCATAGCATTTCTTTTCTGGTCAACTTCTCCGTACATAACACATACAAACTAAAACATTTGGCAATGAGATATTGGTAACTAAAAAGATTATTATAAATAAAAAAGCAAAAAACTTTACTGTCTACTGCAAAAATACAGTAAGTGTAAAAAAATGTATAATTAAGAAAATCTTTTGAATCCAGGAATACACTTTAATAAGAGTGTAAAAACAAATATTTAAAAAACCTTTAGAATCCAGGTTACGAAGTTAGAATGCTTTTCACAGTGCTCACATTATTTCAATTTAATTTATTTATGTTTGGGATTTGAACCATGTGCTCTAAAATATAGCTGTAGTCTGTAAAAAAATATTTTATCTCAAAATAGACAATTTTTCACTACTCTTTTTAAAACCAGGTTGGATTGCTAATTACTAAAAAATTTTTGTTTTGTTTCAAACATTAATTCTTTTGATAGCACACTTTTTATAGGCAATGTTTAGAATTGATGGAAAAATCTCTGGGAGCCAGGAGATATCGGCTGACAGTTGACGAGCAATGTTTCAAAACTTTGTGCAAGGCATCCTGTGATAATTTATTTAGTATTACTAACAGTACTTGCCTAGGCAAGCTTCCTGTTGTGGTGTTACACCGTAGACCTGAACGGTTACAAGCAAATACTAATAATCAATTAATATTAATATAAATACACACTTAGTCTAATATATAAAATTTTACCTTCCTGGTTTGGGAGTGTCTCTTTATTGTGTCCTCCAAAGCCCTTAACCATTTCTCTCTTTCATCTGAGTCTCGAGCTATTTTCAGTAGAGAAAAACGAATTGACATGAGGTTGAAACACTGACAATTATTATAAAATATTTAAAATTGTGCTAAAATTATAACTTAATATCTTAATTTGTAAGACATAATGTCCTTAATAAATAAAAATGAAATGCAAGTTTGAACTTACTATAGTCCAATGTGTTAAATATGGCTAAGGCCCCTGTGAACTATAGGTAAGTTGTCAGGTTGCTATATAGATTATAATCTCTGTTGTAATTGCAGACTGTAGTTGAAAGAACTTAAAATGATTAGCTCAAGAAATTGTCCAATTACAGCCACTGTCTGATTCCACTGTCTGAATACAATAGGAGGGTACAGCACAAAAACAACATACTAAGAGAGTTTTGATGATGTTCTTAACTCTCCCTAGATTATTTCTATTAGTTATCTCCCTATAACGTTTGGGAGAATTTAGCATTTCATACAAAACCATTAAGTACATTGTTTTTGCACCAGGCCCTTAAACTTTGCAATTCTTAAAAATAAAATTATCTAATATTTATTCAAAATATTAATTTATCAGCTAGTTAGGGCATAATAGTCAGAGTAGTTTATGCACTAATCGCATTTAGGAAAATGTAACGATTGTGATTACTTCTAAAATTGTACAGTAATTACTAAATAAATTAAAACCTAAACCCATTCTTTAAAACTTGTTTGCTGTATCTAGTGGACTATAGTATACATAAGGTCAAGCACTTAACAGCTGTTAGTTGAAGAATCATTCCTCATACAAACAAGAATTCAAACTTTTACACACTCCTAAAATACAAAACACGATGGGTGCAATATTCATCATTATTTTATTATTACAGACTGTATAACCTTGTATTTGATGTGCTGGAAATGCAACAGAATGGTAAAATAATCATTGACAATATAATCATTTCCAAGCATAATTATCACAATAATTGAATCAAACCTTGGAAATGAAAAATTTTTTGGTCACAAGTAATGGTAAATGTGCTATCTTCTTCATCGTCGATGCCAATGTTAGCACCCTAAGGAACAGAATAAAAAAGGTCTACCCAGTGTTATAAAATAAATTGAACTACAGTCAGACAGTACCCTCACACGACCATTCAATTAATCTAAATTAACCTTTAGTTAATGTACAACTATTCCAGTTGGACAACAAATTAACACCAAGAGTATATTTCCCTAAATACAAATAATCAGTGAGCAGATGACAGTGTAAAAACTGACAACAAACTAAGTTCGAACTAAGAGAATATTATAAATATGTCTTAGTTTATATTATCATTTAGTACAAGTTCCTCCAAATAATACCATAAAAAGGTAAAAAGGAAAAAGATGATGAACAAGCTGGGACAAACAATGTATTAAATAACATAAATCAGAATTAGTGCAACTGTTTATTAGTAGAAGTAAAAAGGCAGTAAATAAACTTTTTATTGGAACATTATGGAGGCACACAAATAACAATTAATAATAAAATTACCTTGAGTCTGAGGCAGCCCCGTCTTGCTCCCCTCATCATCTTCTCTTTAGACTGAAAATAAATGAATTAAAAGTTTCTTTTTAATTATTAGTTAACAATTAACAATGTTTCAGCTTGTAGTTCTCTGTCAGGGAGATGACATTTTGTAGACCAAAGCAGGTTTTGATTATAATCATAATGTTATCTGTAATAATTATTATAACTGCAGTGCAATCACTATTTTGGGTTTTATTTGGAAGTTTAGAGGGTGGACTCAGTATACGTAATAACATTTTGAAATGAATAAGAGCCAACATCCAACCAAGTATAAAAACTCTCTCAAAATTGAAACTTTTCATAATTCATATTTTTGTTATAAGTACAGTCTTCACAAATATATTAAATTAAATTAAAATACAATGTCAGCCTAAACAAGAGTGGCTACAGTGTACATTTATTAAAATAAGTTGAAAAAAAACAGAGCTATCAAAAATGAGGGGAAATGGGTCCCTTCTCTAAATATGTCACTGATTAACATGTCCTTAGACAAAGGAAGTTTGATTTTCAGAGTACTAGACTGTACTTCTTGGCCAAGCAAAAATGCTAAAAATGTTTCAATGATGAAAATTTATAAATATGAAATTACATCAGATCTGTGTTGAAATTCCATGCTATAGTTAAATGCATATAATTCAAATTAAGTCTTTCACTCTATCTGCTGCTTAGACTAAGGTTCTTGGATATGGCTTTGTGTCTGGTTTCTAAAGAGCTAAGAACTGGAAGGTTATAGAGTCTTTGCTCCAACTGGATGGGACACCAACCCACTCAAGTTGGGGCTCCCAGGAGCACATTGAGCTTAGTTACCCAAGGATATAGAAAGCTGAATAAGCTTATGGAAAAAAAGTCATACAAATATTGAAATTTTAGCACAGCTCAAGAATGAACTGTCCAGAGACCTTGGGAAGAACTTTTACCAAATGTACTAACCACAACGGCCAAGAGGACTTAAGGTTTCTGATTTGCAAATACCTTTAATTCTAGGACTTAGGGAAACCTGCTAATCGAGCATTAAAAATATTTCACTGTTCTCTCTCAAATGGGCTTTGAGGAATATTTGTCATTGGTTTTCACCAGAGCAATTTTTAGTGTAAATCTAATATTGAACATACAGTAAACTGCAACTCTTTAGGTGTTATAATTTAAGTACAGTGATTTAAGTTTCACTCTAACTCATAAAATTTTTTATTAAAGATTTTTGCCACAGAAAATATTGCCATATTCTGCAGTATTTAATTTTGTAGATAAAATCTTTCACTGCATTGTTGGGGGACATGTGTACCAAGTAAAATTAGCGAGGAATTTTCATAATGACAATTGTTGGGATCATTTCCATAATGGGGTTTAGTTATTTATGCCTGCAGTTTCATAATTTTGTGTATACTACTATAGAAGTTAGGGTCTGGAAACGGGTTAGTTTGTATGATTAAACAATTGTACGCCCCAATACGAAAATTTCACCCAACTCTTTAGCAACCAATGAAATGCTTTAGCTATAACCCTACAAATTTAACTGAAACTCTGGATGTATCTATGGTTTATACAAAACACACATAAAGTAAAAGAAAATGCTACATACTGGAAATTTTATGACAATTCATTAAGAAATCTAAAATTTATAAATCGCGGAACATAGTATCTTTAGTGATGTTGCAATGAAAATAGATAAAAATATTTAAATAGACTGATCATTATTTGATGAAAATTACAAATTACAAATTAAATATTCTTTGCATGTGATATGCTGAAATTTAATCGCCATTACAGAGTGATAAAATTGTTGGTAATAGAGCCACAGAAGATAAACACACACTCTACACAGAAACTTTAAAGGTATTCTAAGTGTTGTGTTTCCAGTTTTGCCTCTCGGACCACATACCAGAACTGCGGGTTTCTGCCATTAAATATGAATAACATTTTTCCAGAGGAGAAATTTTGAAAACAGTTTGTATTTCTGAAACAGATTATTCGCATACCGTGTAGTAGGATAGTAATCCAGCATTATCATCCAAAACAAACCATCTGTACTGCCAACCCTTCACTACATTTGTCCATTTTGAGAGTGGTCCCTCCATAACCACCGCCATTTTGATTTCAACTCAGCTGAGGATGACGTCATTAAACCTCAGCCTTTACGCAAAATTTTGATGTTTTTTGGATATATCTCTGGGCTACCTGTGTTAAACGTAAGTATTTCTTTTTTACGATGTAGAGTTTACATTTTTATTACCAAATTATTCCCAAAAGGTAGCCTCGTGAACGCTCCTCATACCTGGAGGTCAGATTGATTTAACCTTTTCAGTCCCGATGAGTTATCAACACCCAACTTCTCCTTACATAATAAATATCTGAACAGACAACTACAATGCCGCTAAAAAAAAATAAAAAAATAGCAAAACAGCCACTGTTCATCAGCAGGATGCCCAAATTGTGTGCAACTCTGCAATTGGTTTCGGCTCCATTATAATACACACAAAAGAAAACATTTGGTAATTAATGAGTATTTGAGAATTGATTTAACAAAGCAAACTACAAGAAGATTAAAAGTAAAATTCTCTCAAATTTGCTCAATGAAAAGTATGGGAATAAATTGCGAGAATTTAGGAACTAGTTTCGATATTTTGCATTATTTCAAACCGCTCACAGAAATTAGAATAAATTGAGCTTGTAACACTCTCGGCAAAAATTTACTAGTTTTACAACAAAATCTGCATGATAATACGCCCGACAAAATTTAAATTTGTAAGTTAATTTAATGGTATTGGCAGTGCATTATTCGTTTAGGCCGATGTAAGTGTATATCTGCTAACTTCCTTGCCTTCGGCGGGTTTTCCCCGCCTAAAATCCGAAATTCCGGATTTCCTCGCCTTACTCGCCTAGGCCACGATTTCCTCGCCTAAATGACAAAATGACTTGATGCTTCTGGATTTTTAGTCAGTTCCAACAGTAGATTGTTTTTTATTATTAAAATTTGTAGAGCCTAACAGAAAAATATAAAGATCAAATAATAAAGGTACTTAGACTTTGCAAAATAAGCAGTCCTGGCTCTTTACTTTCAAAATATTTGGATCGTCTTCGAGTGCACTCGGTACATCCTTCGAGTGCACTCGGGACATCCTCAGGACGTCGTCGACTTACGTACAAAATGTGACACCAAAATCAAAAGTACCTAGCCAAAAATTTTTTAGGGGTTGGCAGGTATATAAGTGGTATCACAAGGTAGCAAAAATTTATGGAATATTGATTAGATAAATAAACAAAGTTAAGATAGATCGCGTACAATCTAGATAGCAGAGCATTTCTGTGAAAAATGCTACAAATTATTAACAGCCGCAGATCATCTTAAGAATTTCACAGATAACCCGCATCGATAGATTACCCGCGCCTACTCTGATAGAATGTAAATCTAAAGTTAACAGATAACCCGTTTGTCATAATCCGCAAAATACGATACATATCGGATGCCATGTTATCTGTAAAGCGTATAGATTTCTATCTTCTTCGATTTTCTCCCTGTTTGCCTGGGGCAGAAAAATGCAGCCAGAATATGAGCCTTCTCATTTGGTTCTTTAGTCCGGGCTAAAACTTTTTTTATATAATTGTTTAGTTACATCTGGTTTACAACAACTGACTGAAATTTCGACCATCCTCACCCCCCCCCCTCTCCATCTCCACTTCCTTTACCCCCTTGTCGCTTCTCTTCTCCATGCGCGGCAGCCCATGCAAACTCTAAATTCTTCACTTTTGTGCCAAAATGATATTGTTTCGTTGGTTATTTAACTCTTTCCCTTTCAGTCTGGATCAGTTCTCAACACCCGACTTCTTCTTATATAACACATGCAAAAGAAAACATTTAGCAATGAAAATTTAAGAATTGATCAAACAAACCAAACCACAGAAAATTAAAAGCAAAATTCTCTCTAACTTGTTCAAATGCAAGTATGGGAACAAGTTGGGAGAATTTAGCAAAGCAACTGGGACTGAAAGGGTTAACCATTCAAAGTAGTCGCTTACTGCCAAATTTAAGTACTTTAAAGTGCATATGAAGGAAAATTTTTTTTTGCTAGTTCAAAAGTAGGTTACTTCTAGGTTCAATTTCTAAAAAAAACTTTGAAATCTGACTTTTATTTATTTTTTTATAAGCGTAAATGTAGAGCTTTAAAAGTATGGGAAATCCGTGTGTTATGGCTCTACATGTAAGTAAGAGAATGTACGACACCACAATGTAAAATTGGGAAGGCGAGTGACTTTTATGACGTCAGAGCCTAACTAGAACCTAGACTCCGAATAGCTCGTCCAAGACTTAGAATTTGCAACTTTGAGCGCTTATAAAAAAATAAACAAAAGTCAGATTTCAAAAAAATTTCCAGAAATTGAACCTAGAAGTAACCTGCTTTTGAACTAACGAAAAATTTTTTCCTTCATAAGCACTTTAAAATAATGAATAATGTCTGAATATCAGAATGTTTTTAATACATCTTTCCCAGTTAATCAGCATTCGTGCGTCAGTTTTTAATAAGGTTACAAAGCTAAAGCTAAATTCTTTACGAGCCTAGTTGCCCATGGGGCCCGGCGCTTACAGGTCTCCGGTTTCTCTTGTGTTAAACGAATGAGAGTTTTGACACCCCCTGGCCTGGAAAGCACGCTAATCCATCGTAGGTTATAGCTCTCAGCAGACACTGATACTCATTTACCTACCCTGGAGGGATGGAAAGCTGAGTTGGCTTAGGGAGAAATGGAAAAGAAGTTAATGTCACACAAATATTTGAATCTCGGCCAAGTGCCGAGATCGAACTGGGGACCCTGTGGTTGGAAAGCCGAGATGGCGAGATATTACCAATTACGCCAAAACCTGATTGAAAAACTGAAGTATCAAAATTTTTTTGTAAAAGAAAAATGATAAAGGAATAAACTTAATGCGGTTGCTGTGACAAAGATTTTCCCAGATTAACGGCTCTTGCCGTTTTGAATATTTTGGAAACCGCTATATATCTTTTACTTTTGAAAATATTGACTTCAGCATGTCCATGTGTTCGAAATTACCCATATAAAAAAAAATTTTTTACGCCAAACGAATTTGCATGTCACATGCACACACCCCTATAGCTAAGAGGGTGCTTCATAACTAAACTTTAAAAGACATTTAAGGAGTAAAACATGATTTTCACTTGATAATTCTAAAAATGATTTTAACTCTTAGCGTGAGATTTTTTAAAAAAATATTTATTTAATTAACTAAGTAAGAAAGTAAGTAAGTAAGTAAGCACTGAAAGAACAAAATAATTGTCAAAAACATAAAATTCTAATCTGCTTATAAATTCTTTGGTAGATTATAGCGAGGTAACACATCATTGTAAACACATACAAGCTAAAAGCCTTTCATAATATTTCTCGTTTCTACAATATCAGCTTGCTTATTCATTTATTACGTTAATATCTGTTTTCAGTATATTTTCAGTTTTGAGTGCTGAGCAAGAAAAGTTTTAATAAATATTAATAAAAAAGGCGCATGAACTTATGCTCTCGTTTCCCTAAGCTGCACTCTATATAGCTATCAGTCAATGATCCAACTTACTTTTTCAACAACAGTTTTACAAATGGATAAATTTTACGCCGTAAAAATGGCATAACTTTTAACCGAAGTTTCGGACTGGATTCCTTTGTGAAAGATGAATAAAGGGGTGGTTATTTAGTAAAGCAAATCAAGATACCACAATGAGATTTGAGATAAGAATGTAAAAAAGGGAAGGAAATAAGAGGATAGACGGACATGCAAGTGCGTGAGAAAATGGAAGAAGGTTAACAGGCTGAGTGAAGCCTATTTATTCTGTGGGATTGAGTGTGGCCAACCAGTGACTTAATCCGCTGACGTATAATTCTTTTTCAAAGGTCAACGGAAAAAAAACAGTGACAAAATGATGGAAAGGAATCAGAAAGCAACAATACACCCAGTCAGAATTTAAAATGAAAATTAACGTAGCATTTAAGAACCATAGAGAAAATCACGAAATCCTTCTTATAAAAAAGAGATATATAGCTTTTAAAAATAAACTAAACCGCTTTTCAGTTCTTTTGTTTTTAAATTGAGCTATCATTATTAACCAAGTTAGTGCACCGGAACATAATCAGTGCCGATTGTCTTGCCGCCCTTCAGTCTATCAGTGCCGATTGTCTTGCCGCCCTTCAGTCTATCAGTGCCGATTGTCTTGCCGCCCTTCAGTCTAGCCCCTTGAAGTTTGGTTTTCCCGTCTATTCGATATATTAATAAGAACTAACTGAAAAGAGCGAATCAAATTTTAAAAACCAAATTTGGTTTAGATAAGGACAGGCAAGTGATATTACTGCACTGGGATGGAACATAGACCCAAACACCTTCGTTAATCACTAACAAGAAACAAAAATAAAGCACATAATGACATATTCGAGGTTAAAATACTTTATTTCTGTTATTTCTAAACCAATTTTTCAATTTATTTTTAGAAAATTATTTTTCATGCAAAATCTTTATGACGGTAAACGCATAAAAATTTCTAACTTTACACAACTTAGCTTGGGTTGTAAATAGGGCGCTTTATATTTGGGCCTTGGGGAGTATGTACGAGTAGCTCGGCTGCAGGGAGAAGTTTTATCAACGCGTGCCTTTAAAGTTTGGTGACAGCTGTTACAGCGAAGTAAGCTTTTAAAATGGTAACAATGATTAAATTCGAACAACTTTTAGTTTTTGATCAAAATTTAAATCAAGTAAACATACTGCCGCACCCCACCCCTCCCTACACACAAACTACGCCACTACGAAGTGATTACTCACGCACGCGATAAAGTCACAAATCGGTCGGCTACCATTGCGTACCGGAAAGGTTTAAGGATGAGGTTTTTTGAGTCTCGATTGTTTCTGGATAAGTGACGTAACTGTTCACCTTTTTAGCACTTCCCAATTCCTATGGTTTTAAATCTGAAGAGTGGCTTCGTGAAAAGATAGTAGTCGATGTCGGATGATTTTAAGTTTGTATGGTTGAAATCTAAATATAATTCTAAACAAACACAAACACCAGCTGGCAAAGCTTAATACAAGTGTTTATGTACTTCTTCAAGATGTTGCTGATATGAAAATGCGACATTTTATTAGCTTACATGGATCCTCCTCTCATCTTCTCCGGAAGGTTTGAAGTAAAGGAAAGAGCTTCAATGTTTCGTTGCCCAAGAAAGTTGGCGCGCTTGTTTAGAGTACTTGTTGCGTCAGTGGCTTTGACAGCATCTTTTATACTTGTTAGTTTGTTTCTTGTTGGGTTCGTAAATATTAATAATCGATCAAATTTTGAAAAAGATAAAAGTAACTCGTCGAATTTAAGACTAGAGCAACTTCAGCGAGGATTGCTATCTGAGATAAGTTCAGACGAAAATTTTAGTGAACTTGACAAGACGACTCGCGAGAACGTGGTAAAACATGTCATGGATATTTCCCCTGGCGTGACAGATGTGCAAAATGCATCCGAGTTTTCGTTTCACATTGATTCCACATTTAAAAAGAAATTAAAGTTTTTGTTTGTTTTAAGTCATTACGAACAACTTGGAAAAACAACAGAAAATTTGTTTCAACTTGCTGCAGTGGCGGAGAAAATGAAGCGATCTGTCGTACAGCCATTCGTTAGGGACTCAAGAATGTGCGGCCTCCAAGCGGGATTTTTTGGTGAGCAGAGAATAAAACGGAGGTATTTCAGACCTTTGTCTGCTTATTTTAATGTGAAGCATATGAATAAACTTCTTGTAAGTGCAGGATACTCTAGGCTAGTTGAACTGAACTATTATCGAAGCCACTGTTCTTCTGGAGTCGAGAAAAACACATTATTGCATATTTTATACAATGACGATGACACAACAAGTCTATTATTCAAGTGGTATAATTTATCAACAGTTGAATCAAGCAATCTTTTGCAAAGAACGAAGCAGTATGGGTGGTCAAATTGCAGTTTTATCAACAAAGGTCTTAATATATCGCATAGAGTTGGTAATATCGATGTTGGTCGAGAAATCTGTATAGACCCTGAAATTGTTACGCAAATTGACATTTTGGAAAACAAAGTTTTGCAGAGAGACTCGTGTGTTATAATTGTTCATTGGAGAGGCATTGGGAAAAACAGAACTCATTTTCAATTGAATGTCCAAACTCAACCACGAAACTTGGTTCATCAGTTACGCCCTAGCAATGTTATAGAAAAAGAATTGAGGAAAATAAACCATAAACTCGGCTTGAACGAACCTTATATTGCAGTTCATATCCGCGCTGAACGCCAGCTGGAGTGGTATGGTGTCGCTAAACTTATGAAGTGCGTTGGCGTGCTTCTAAAATATGCCATCAAACTGAAACGTGATCGTAAGATAAGCAAAGTTTTTCTTGCCACTGATATGAATGATTTTGGATCTGACACTCTTCTTTCTCTATTAAGCAAAGATCCTCCATTAGGAAAGCGCTTGTCAGGCATCCAAGATCTCATTTCAAAGAAATTGAAGGCAATACTTTACACCCCCAGACGGACCAAGGATTGGCTTTTCATGGATAGAGGAGCTGTGGCAATTATGGAGATGAGTTTACTGACTCGGGGATCACATCTGATAACGCTTGGATCAGGGACATTCCAAGAATGGATTATGGATGTTTTTATCGAAAAGCATTCACAGGACAAGAATCTTTTCTGGTCTATCACGAGAGTTTGTCGAAAGGAGGAGAAAAATGTCAGTAAGAGACCCAGCATAGAAATTTAGTTCAAAATATTTAAGAAATAGTATTTTTCACTATTTTAATATTATCATGTTCAGTTATGCTAATTAAATTAAATTTATAAATCGTTTTGTATGATCAGTTTTAAAACAATTAATGCACACTTTTTCATCAGCTCAGGCTAGCGCTGAAGCTGAAAACAAGTGAAAATGTTTATAATTATATTTGAAACTTGCAAATAAGATTATATTAAAGTGCCTATGAAACAAAAAAATTTTCAACCTTGAAATAAAGGTTTTATGTGTATATTATGTCAAAAATCTGAACTTGAGCCAGTATAAACTTTCATTTACATCAAAAATTGATTTTGTAAGTCGAAAACTTGATGTGACATTCCCAAATGGCCATTTTGAGGGTAATGACCTCAGTAGATGTGTAACACAGGCAGCCAAATCAGATAGTTCTAAAAGATAACGTTATTTGTACTGGATATCCAATGGTCATTTTAGATCTTGACTGAATTTGGACATGATTTGGTCACCTGGGAAACACAAAAACTGATGTCACAACCTCCGAAATGTCGCATTGTCTTTTTGACTTTCAAGATCAAAGTGTCATAGGCACTTTCACAAATTAATGCTGAGACATCCAAAAAATTAAGAACTATGAGCCTTTGCAAAATTTTTTGGATCAAAACCGGATCAAAACTGGATTTTTTTTTTTATAAAAAAAGTGTTTATATGTTTGTCAGTAGTTATCCCAGGGAATGGAGCAAGACTTTTTTTATTGAGCAGGACTGTGTTTTAATCAGTCATAAATTAAGTCAATTGTGATTCTTTGGGACAGTGTATACATCAAATTAACATTTAAATACTGGTCCTTTTAACACCAGCTTGACATTGACAAAAAAACTCATTATCAAATTCGTCACATCACTAAATAATAAAAATACAATTAAATTTTTATGACATTGGCCAAAAATTGGAGAAGGTTTGAATATATTAAAATAATTATTCTTGCTAAATTTTTTCAAGAAAATATGTTTATAATTATTATGAAGGTATTGTTTTGGTTTGTCTGTTTAGCACTCATATTATTGATGAGTTCTCATGTCCTGAACAGGGTAATTTATGTCGCCCAATGAATTAGGTTCACAGCATGATAAATCATCAATAAAATGAGTTTGTTTAACATGATAACGAGGCTCAGTGGGCTGTAATATTGCCTATTGTAGTTTTAAAGTGTTGCTAATTTACTGGCTAACATTAACATTAAAAATTGACATGACTTTAATTGTAAAAAAATTCTATTACAGTAAATCGGATAATTTACTATGTCACACTAAGCATAAAATGGGTCTATTACTGCAGCAGCTGAATTTTTCAAGGTGAGCATCCGTCCTTCAAATGTTCCCTTGTTTTTACTGCTTGATCCTGCAGTATGTAGCATATTTCTTTTCTGGTACAAACCCTGTATTTTTGGGAACATTTGGTCATCATCATCATCAATCCAGTTTTGATTCCGTTTTATCCTAGTAAATAAGGGTGGACGGATTTACCCCACTCTGCCAGCAATCTGTCCCACTCCCACTCTCCACCTCGCTTGACTCACTGCATCCTCCCTCTTCAAAGCAACACTACTACTCTCCTTTTCCAACTGCAATCTCCATGTCTTCCTCAATCGTCCTCACTTCCTCATTCCCTTCACTTCAAACTCCAATACCTTTATCAAAACATGGCCATCATCCCTTCTTAACACATATTCCGTACCATCTCACTCCATTCGCCTTTGCCATCTGAATCACTGTTTCCTTCAATCCCAACTTCTCCATTAGGTCTTCTGTCCTCCTTCTCTCCACCAGTTTTGCAACACACATTTGCTCTTACCATCGCTCTCTCGGTTCTCAAAATTGCCATCTCATTCTCCCTCAAACATAACATTTAAATTATAAGTTTACATAAAATACATTATTTATAAATTTTTAATATATATATATTATTTATTTTGTTTATTATTAACTTAGAATAAAATGTCTAGCATGCTGGGTTTATCATGTTTCTTGTTAGTTTTATAGTTATAGCTTTCACACAAAGCTAATTACGAATTGCAGCAAAAGGTGTTGAGTTGCAAATTTAAAGTATAAATACTTGTTGCTCACTACTCCTGCAAATATTTTTGAAAAACTTATTAAAATTTTAAAATTTTCTTTTAACTCCATGGAAAACTGCTGGAAAAGAGATTACGTTGACTCTGTACTCATAGAGAACTCCTTGAGTTTATGGAAAATGTTTAAACAGTTATATTCTGTTAAGGAGGCAGTGTGGCACTGTGGTCAGTGATGGGGCTTTGAATGCAGAAGACCTGGGTTCAATTTTCCGACTCAGACCACTGAATGAATTTGTTCTCTGTGGTCCCTAGAATGAATTTAACATGCTTTGTAAATAGCCAACTGGTTTGCCTGGTACCAGTTGGGATTCTTAATTGGGGAAGAGGGAGGTTTCTTATATGATACTGAAAAGCCCCCCTGGGGAGTTGTCATAAAGTGTGTATTTTTCTTTTTTTAATTTTTAATTTTTTTACAAATTAAATCCTCTAGAAATGTTTCACTTATGAATGGTTGCATTTTATGTAGACTCAAATCCAGGATGTTTTTCTTGGGATTTTTCTTGCTTTTTACTTTTGCTGGAAAGCTGAAGAAATGGGCAATGATTTTAGTAACCTTGCTGCTTATGATTTTTACAAGGGCTAGTTTTTAGGTGGTCCTGTAAAACAAATTTTTTTACCCTCAAAATTTTCTGGAACTTCCTGGAATGCTCTTCTCATTGCCAGTCAGTGAGTACCATGCAAAAGAACAAGTGAGCTTATGAAACAGACGGAGGATGACAATCATAGTTATGGCACTACTATTCTATAATGTAGTTGCGATTGTGAGCAGGTAATTCCACATTATGTTGCTTGCTAGTTAGAAGAAAATGTACTCCATATTTGTGGGAGTGGCACATGCAGCCACGGAGCCAATATGATAAATATATTTCCTTCCAATGCCAGGAGTATAATGTGGAATCACCTGCTCAGAATCGCAATTAGTTAAAATTGTATTGCAATTTTCTCAACTTTTTTTATGCACGTTAATTTCTGACCTGGTTATTTAACAATTATTCCCAAGAGGATATGAGTTGGTAAATAGCCAACCAGGTGCACAGCGCCGAGTTGGCTATAATAATCTCTTATTAAATTTTCAACCTCGAATATTGCATTTCTATCATTCTGATTGGCTCACTCAATCTCGGTTATTAGCTCATATACCGAATGACCATATATGGAAACTAATAAAAAATCTTATTTATCAATTTATTAAAGGATTTTTGCTATTTTCAAGTATCGAAGGGTTCAGAAAACTCGTGAAATTTAATAAAACAATTATTCCATTCACTCTTGTTGGATATGAGATGATTATAGCCAACTCAGCGCTACACTCCTCGTTGGGTATTTACCATTTTATATCCAATGCACGCTCTTGGAATAATTGTTAAATATCCAACAAGCGGGAATGGAATAATTCATTTAATTTCATGAGTTTTCTGTACCCGTTGATACTTGAAAATAGCAAAAAACTTTTGATAAATTGATAAAAAAGATTTTTTGTTAGTTTCCATATATGGTCATTCGGTATATGAGTTGATAACCGAGATTGAGTGAACCAATCAGAACGCTAGAAACGTAATATTCGAGGTTGAAAATTATTAATGTATATTATATCACGTCTCTCTCCCTGACCAAAATGTCAACTATATGGTCGTGTTTTAGAGAATTATTAGGAACTGCCAGATTGCCTTAGCAGCAGGAATTGTTTAATCCTGCTGTATTGAAGGAAGTTGGTTTTGAATATAAAAAGTATGTAATATGTAGTCATTATGCCTTTGAAATGAAGATAGTGTATTTTGCCTGTTATTTGTTGTGAAGCAACAATTTTGAATTGACATTGAGTTAATTATTATTAAAGATGTGTTTATCAAAAATATTAGAGTATATTCGTCTTTTGTTGTTGCGCATTAATCCTACAGTACAAAGACTGCCGACCCTCCAACTTTCACGCATTTTGCGTGTTTTTCAGTCATTTTTTTAAAATCACGCATCACGCACGCCTAAGCATTTATTAGTCATTTTCACGCGTTTTCCAAAAAAATCACATGTTTTCAAAATTGTGTCTATAAACTATCAAAAAGACTGTTTTCAGCTCAGTACACACATTCAATGTGGACGGGTACAGCAAAAATGGCGTTGTTTTGAAGGTCAAGATACTTGAACAAGGCGTTTTTAGCTAATCTCATTTTCGCCCCGGCATCAACCATAATGGCACTATATCCAGCGAACTCTTTCACACATTTTTAATCTCAAAAGTTGACAGGTCTGAGCCAGATAATACATTTTAGTGAAACTTAAAACTGATATCAACATGCCGTCGAAACTTCTTGGTGGTTTTTACTGGCCGATCAAACAATATACAGTATTTCCATTTGTACAGGCCGCAAAAAAATATATTAGAAAAACAAAATGTTTTTTAATAACATATTTTGATGATATAATCATATGTGATCATGCATTTTTAAAACGTCCTTTAGACTTCATCATGGATAGATCTTTGCACTCCTTTTTTATAGGAACATTGAATTTTTCGACTGAGGCTGAACGTGTTTAAATACTTTCGGTATAACAGCCTCAAATGTTCTTAAACATTTTCTTAAGATATCTTTACTGATTTTAGATAATATAAATAATACATGTACCGTATATGAGGAACTTTTCTGTATACATTGATTTTGTACATGTACTTTGTACTGTATTGAAATTTAAAATATAGTAGCTGGTACATAAGAAAACGTGATGAAAAATGCAAATTCTGTGATGTAAAATTGTTATCTGCAAACCGCTTTTATCAAGAAGCCCAAGCAAAGTTTTCAATAACACTGTACGAAGTATTTCTTCATAAATAAATGTTCTTCACCTTTTCTCAGCCTTGCAATTTTAGAAGATTTCAGCCCTGAGTGTAAGGCTCTAAGGTTTTTCCCATCAGAAATGAACCTTATTCAACTCACTAATTCGCCAACGAGGATTACTGAGACATACTGAGTCGCTAGTGGACATTGTTTTGGTTTCTTCACCTTCGCTCGTTCGGAGTAGTGGCGCGATTCACGCGCCGATCAGCGATCATCTTCCCGTTTTCGCAGAACTTAAGGTGAAGCCTCCCAAACCAACGCCTCATTACATCTTAACTAGAAATTTCAAAAGTTATGATCCTAATGACTTCACACTCAATCTAGCCGCTAAATCAGAGGATTTATTGTGCATTTTTGAAGAGTCCGATGTTGAAATCAAGCTCAACACCTTCAACAACATTCTTCAATCCACACTTTCTCATCATACCCCAATCAAAACGACCATTATGCGTAGCCGCCCCTGTCCATTTGTTTCTAATGAGAATTAAGAGACTTGTGAAAAGCAACGACAGCATTCACCGTTTATTTCTTTTAACGCGTAATGATTGGGAAAAGTACAGGGAGGCACGCAACATGGCGAAGAGAGACCACAGCTACCAGGAAGTCCAGCAAGGCAAAGACAAGCCAAAATCACTCTGCAAAATAATAAACAGCGCAATGCCATCCCAAGAGCGGGAATGACAAGCCTATACCAATTTAAGATCATAAGATAGCAGCCAACACAAATAAAATAACAAGAAGATTGATCATTTTTAACCTTGTGTATATTTCGGCCTTTCTCCAAAGGCTATCAACAGCAGCCAATGAATTTAACTCTTTTTTCTCCGCTGTCGGCAAAAATACGCCGTCACAGCAGCTGCTTAATTGGCATCTGAAAACAACATCAGCTGCGGTGAACTCCCTTCCTTACTGTCCTACTCTGATGACGAACCATTTAACATGTAGTGATGTGAAGCGCATTTTTCTGTCTATGCCGTCAAACAAGTCGCCTGGTCTAGAAAAAGTGAAAGCTGAGCTATTGAAAGACTCACCTTCCTGTTAACCTTGGACCTCTGACCAAAATTATCAATTGCTCTCTTCTCACATCGACGTTCCCAACAGCATGGATGAATGCTGAGGTCCTCCCTCTACTTAAAGATGGAGATTATGAAATTCCATCTAACAATCACCCTCTTTCACTTCTTCCCGTAAAATCCAAGGTTTGTGAAAAAATCGTCTTAGAGCAGTTTGCGTCCTATCTTACAGCCAAAAAGCGGTTCTCGCCTCATCAAAGCGGTAACAAGGATTTCCATTCTACAGAGTCTTTGAACGTCTATCCTACAGACTGGCACATACTGGAAGCCATGGACAATAAGTAGATTACTGCTTTTATCTTGCTTGATCTATCTAAGTCTTTTTATAGCATTAATCATAGCCGATTGCTGCATAAACTCTCGGCTGTGGGCGCATCGCCTGTGACAGTGCAGTGGTTCATAAGTTATTTGTCTGGCCTTACCCAAACTGTTCCTATTGGTTCCTTTTTGTTTGACACGCTTCCAAGTTCGCTTCCAAGGCGCATGTTGGTCACCATTGCTTTTTTGCATTAACTTGAACGATCTACCGGACGCACCTGAGGAATGCTGTCTGGAATCTTACGTTGATGATTTCAAACTATTCCTGTCGTTTCCTTTAGCTGACAACAACAACACAATACGAAAACTAGAGGAAGACCTCATTTCAGAGTCGCAACATGGTGTTGTCAAAACCATCGTATCTGCTAATCAATCCAGATGAGACTAAGTTTATGCTCTTTGGAACCAGACAACTTCTAAGTAGGTAAATAACCAGTCCAACTCTGTCATTTTTGGGTAAGATTTTATTTCCTGTGACTTCCGCCAAGGACTTGGGTGTAATATTAGGTTCCCATCTTACATTCTCAACTTGTCTCTTACTGTTTAGCTAAGTTAGTTTAGATAAGTAGGGTTAAACACGGCCTAGATAAGACATCATTATCTTTAATAATCAAGTCTCTGGTATTTAGCAAGATTTTTTACTGCTCTACGGTCTGGTTTAATACGTTGTTCTGTTATATTAAAAAACTTCAACTCATTCAGAACTTTGCTTCTAGAATAATTACAGGAGTTGCTAAACTTGATCATGTAACACCAATACTTCGCCCGACTTAAACTGGCCGCTTCTGTTAGGCAGCAGTTATATCTCAGAGATGCTGCTATGGCTTATAAGTGCGTAAACAACATTGCACCAAAGTATCTAAGCTCTAACTTAAAACAGAGAACTGCTATTGGCTCTAGACATACGCGCAATAGGAATAACCTTGCCATTCCTTTATTAAGGACAGCCTGCGGACAGCGATCGTTTGGTTACAGGTACGGGTTAAGATCTGGAACGACCTAGATAATTCGCTCAAGCCGTCTCCCTCCGTTCTATCAGTTTAATAAAAAAAAACTTAGTGACAGTCTCCTAGTAGCGTCATTGCACTATAGTTATTTAGACGAGTCTTGTAATGTACATATAAAGTAGTAATTCATTATTATTGCGTTCGACGTTAGGAGAACGCAATCATAATCTTGCGCAGGCGGAAAAAATCTCGATTTTGTGGTTGATC
>JAOBRB020428562.1:5413-19640 GCA_027575285.2 Zoanthus pulchellus | reverse complement strand
TAAGAAAGATTGAATTCTTTGACTCAGTACCATATCGTGCGGGCGGTTTAGGCCCTTTTAGGAGTCAAAGGGTTAATAATGAGACATAGCTTGTATGGTGTTTTCAAAATGGCGAAGGAGGCTCCATTAAGCGAAATATATTTTGCAAGCCATTTTAATACAACAGTTTTATAATTCTTAAGTTTTTAAATTAGTTACAAAAGAACGTTGAAAGAGGAAAACAGACAGAATTTCAGATTTAATACGAACTTACAATGATCCCAGGAGAAACTGGAAACAATGCTTATGCAAAATTTTGGGTAGACAAACAAAGAATATTATGGTATTTCTGGTATTGGTTTATTGTAGAAACACTACTAGTGCCTCATTTCATTCGTGAGTTTCTTGGAACTTTTCCAGGTTATATATTGGTCACCCTCACATAAGTCAGTGTACCGTGGACTTAGACAATGCAGCTGTAGTTATTTAATTTGAATTGTTAAATTCTATTAGTTCTTTGATTTTTTTGTTGTTTTTAATGGGGTCTATAGTGGTGCTATTACTTCTTCCAAAAAATATCAGGGCTATACATAGGATTTATTTTTGCATTCTTTCATTAATTATTTTGTATTTCCCAAAACAGACAGAGTACAAGTGTTTTAATTCAGCATTTGTTCAGGCAGTGCGGCCCAGATGACAACACAGATCTTTGGTAGGTAAATTTCTCATTACCATTGCTTTGTCATCATCATTATCAATCCAGTTTTGATCCATTTACCCCACTCTGCCAACAATCTCTCCCACTCTACCAGCAATCTCTCCCACTCCCTCTCTCCATCTTGCTCGATTCATTGCATCCTCCTTCAAACCAACACTTCTACTCTCCTTCTCCACCTGCGATCTCCATGTCTTCCTCGGTCATCCTCGCTTCCTCTTTCCCTTAATTTCAAACTCCAATGCCTTCCTCAAAACATGGCCATCATCCCTTGTTAACACATGCCCCTACCATTTCACTCTATTCGCCATTGCCATCTGAACCACTGTTTCCTTCAATCCCAACCGATCGCCATTAGGTCTTCTGTCCTCTTTCTTTTCACCAGTTTCGCACCACATATTGCTTTCACCATTGCTTTCTCGGTTCTTCTCAAAATTGCCATCTCATTCTCCCTCAAACACCATGTCTCACTCCCATATAACGTCACTGATTTCACACAACTCCGATAAATCATTGTTTTCATCTGCAGCGAAAACCTTTTTGAGTTCACCCAACCAGTTCTCGCTCTTGCCGTTACAGCTGCCTCACATTCACCACTATCTCTCAAATAGCAGAAACCTCTCACCGATTCCACCTCTTCACACAAGTCCTTCACATGTCCCACAAATCCATTAAGCTGATTGTTGCATCTTCCACACTCAAAATTTTTGTATGCACCAGATATAAATGAAGCTAATTAGTGTTTAGAGGTTGATTGAGAAGATGAGAGGAAGTGTTTTGTTATTAACAACTTGTAGTAAATATGGTTACATGCCATGATTGCAAGCCATATCACTGAATGATTTCACCTTTCTTGTTTCAGTGACTACGTCTCTAATAATTCAACATTAAATGTAAATGATCCCCACTACCCTGGGGCCATGGCTGGAAGCGGAGTCCACACTGCAATGTGGCAACTAGTGCTTGCTATGCTGTTCAAGTCAACTATCACCATTTTTACTTTTGGTATCAAGGTATGTAGCTTTTCCGGATAGAATTTGACTAAACACTGAACTGAATCCAGAGGAGACACATTCATAAGCGTAGCGCGGGTGCAGTAGACAAAATTTGAACACGACGCTATATATGTAAAAACTACTATAGGTATTTAATCACTAGTAAACAATATTCAATTCCATAGGCTGACGATATTATACCAAGTTATCGCAGTTGATAAATGACGCTAAGTGTTGATAGGTCGAGGAAAACGAAGAACTCTAGACGCCGGTAGCTAGGTATCTATTTATCGAATAATTGTCGGTTCGAAATTGGTATGTTCACTAGCACCCTTGATAGACTTTACTTTAAATTGACTTGTTTGAGAATTAATACGGATAGACTTAGTATGGCTCAAGGCCTAAACTTTGCTAACACTGTAGCGTTCCACACAAAAAAACTAACTTGCTAGTAGAAAAACTTATTATTTATACTAGCATAAAACGTGATAGAAAATGTTTACGTAAATCCCGTTCGAACATTAGAGAAAGGGGAGGTACTTACACCCTAAAGCGTAGGATAGCTAAAAACTTCCTTTAGAAGTTAATGCGCTGAAACAACCTACGTATTCTAAACTAAGATATTATTCAAAATAATACTTTCACGTTTCAAAACCAACAAGGTACAGTGTTTGCTTATTAGCTTTTTTGCATTAAATTAGTAGTTACACGTGTTTGCCATGCACATTTTTTGGTGAAAAAACTTCTGTTATAAAATGGTCCAGTGTGTAGAAATCTGCTTCTTGTTCTATCGATATGCAACAAAAGAAAAGTTAGTATTCATTTCATATGTTAATGTTTGATTTGTCTTCTATGTAATAAAAAGAAGGAATTTGTGCTATATTATGAAACGTTTACTGTTTAAAGGTACCAGCAGGATTGTTCATCCCTAGTATGGCAGTTGGTGCGTGTGCTGGGCGTGTCATTGGCATTGGTATTGAACAGTTAGCATTGTAAGTTGTTCTTCAACTCTTGTATCAGTACTAGGGAATCTAGTTAGCCGCTTGTGTTAGGTATTGTACATAAACATTCATTTTATCTGCCTATTTGGAAAGAAGGGCATTCTGTCAGAGTCTTTTCATGTTAGTCTTTGGATAAAAAAGCTAAATTCTTTAAATTAAAGGTTATTGACATTATAAAAGTAAAAGTTAAAAAATTATGATTGGTTAAGAAAAAACCTCTGTTTTCGACTAAAAATCATCTTCAGGGGACGACTTTTAGTCAGGGAAGTTTTTTTAACCAATTATCATATAATCAAATATCTATTAGAATGTTTTTCATTGCAATGTAACTAAAGATTTTAAGAAATTTCATTCACAGCAAAAGTTTTCAATCTCTTGCTATTGATAGTAGTTGGTAATGCTAATTATAGTTTAACAAAAGATCATTGATTTTTTTAGCAACTACCCCGAGTGGTCAGTCTTCAAGACATCATGTGGTCGGTCAATATCGACATGTATCACACCTGGACTGTATGCTATGGTCGGTGCGGCTGCTGCATTAGGTGGTGTCACTAAAATGACAGGTATATGTTATAAGACTAACTATTATGAAAATTCAAAGAAATCACGTTTTTACCTCAGGCCGTAGCACCTTTTACCGACTTCACTTGAGGGTTAAAAGGATGGTTTCTGCTTTGTCTCCTTTTCATACTTAAATAAAACTTTATTTAAACTTATTATAGGAAATTAACGCTGCATGAAATTAAGGTGTTGGAAATTAACGCGACTTAATTAAACACCAATTTAATGGAAAACGAGTTTCGAATAAAGAAAATTAACGCGATTAAGACACAGTTGATGGTGACAACTGGAACAAATTTATTTCAACACTGGATGCGGAAATTAACGCTGCACTTAACTAACGTCGCGGAAATTAACACTCAACAAAAATAGCGCGACTTAAATTAGCGCGAATTTTAACAATTTGCGTTAATTTCATGCAGCGTTAATAATAAGGTATACCATGGTGGTGCAGTTGGCAAAGGTTAGGGTGAGGTCTCTGTTGTGCTGTCACAAAATTGTGAGTTCGGGTTAGGTTAGAATCCAAAATCCATAAATGAAGATAACTCCGATGAACATTTTGTTTTGCCTTCATGTTAGGTTAGAATGCCATTGATAGAGCAACTACATATGAACATCACCAACTAAGAGCTCCATGGTTGTCAAAGTGGTCAAGAGTTGCATTTCTATAACATCTAAAAGATTTTACAAAGATTCGATTTTACAATTATAATTACAGTGGAGCCCCGTTAATACGACCACGTTCGGGCCATGGAAATTTGGTCGTATTAACGGGGTGGTCGTATTAACGGGGTTTTCAAATAAGGGAACGTGTGGGCTTTTGTCTTGTTCGGGCCACAAAAAAGTGGTCGTAATAAAGAGGTGGTCGTAATAACGGGGTGGTCGTATGGCGGGGTTCCACTGTTCTTAAATTGTGAACAAAACAGCTCAACAATTAATGTTATAGTTTCAATCCCGGTTGAAATTCAGTTGCATAAGCTGTTAACATTTATCTGACATTTTTTCCACTAAAGTTCTGTCAGGATTTCCTCTTTTTTATCTGTTGCAGTGTCTCTTGTGGTGATCATGTTTGAGTTGACCGGTGGCCTGACTTATATCGTCCCCCTGATGGTCGCTGTAATGACCAGCAAATGGGTTGGGGATGCAATTATCAAAGAAGGAATGTATCCTTTGTCAGTTTACTGTTATCATTTACTGAAATACGTTTTATTGTCAACTTATGTGTTGGTATTTTGTTATTGACATTTAGCTATGTTTACTCCACTTGTCTACTTTACACCAAGTGGTGCACAAGGCCTCTGTGTTAAGAAACCTTTCAGCAGAATGGTTAATATCATGAATGGTAAATGGTTAGCGACCAATGTCAAATGGTTCTTGCGTCTTTCGTTTCTGTAAAAAACTTTTCCAATATTTTTGGAATTGTAAGCAAGGTCAGGTTTCTCTCATTGCCATAGAACTATTTCAAAGTGTTTAATACCTCCATCAATCAGCCCCCAATGAAGTGTTTAAACTATTTAGACTTTTCAACTTTTCTTCATCTTTGAACGGTAAACTCTTTTTATTGCATAGTTCGATGAGGAAGTTCAGTAAAGAAATTGATGAAAAGAAATGTGTTACAATAATGTGTGTAACTTTAATTAGTAATCAAACAAATCGGCCATTAATAGAATGGTGCATCGATGTTTCAACAGGAACAGTTGTACAAATATTTGCTGTTTACATGATAGTTCTAACTGTAGTCCTTCGACGCAATAAAATGGAACAGGTTTCACGTTCTGTGTTCATAGGACTTCCCATATTAGCAAGGAAGGTTCTGAGTTCGCAGGTTTCGTATCGGAGAATATAAAAATACAGAATATTTTCCTTTTTTGATATTATTGGTTATGAAGATGGTTTTTAACCAGTTTAGTTATGACGGCCACATTCATTTAAATGGATATCCGTTCCTGGACAGTAAAGAAGAATTCACTAACACCACACTAGCAGCTGACGTAATGAGACCAAGGTAAAGATTAGTTGGCTTACAAGTCCTCTCAGTATCAGTATATTTGTTATGGATTGAATAAGATGATGTCGAGTAGATGATACAAAATCATGGTGTAACCTACTTATTACGATTTCTTAAGAACACGAGTGATGACGTTTTACTGGTGTTTAGGTCGTTATAACAAAATGTTTTTATTATTTGCAAATACCGCTGATCAATGTATTTATACCAATATTTTGACCAATTTAATTTGAGGTGTAATAAGTGCTTAGTAAGATTGGTATTAGCACATTTTTTCTCTTCCAAATTTTTGTGAAAAATCTGTAGAAATATCATTTTTTCGCAGGAAGAATGATCCTCCGCTGTCTTGTGTAACACAGGATGGGTTTACAGTTGGAGAGCTTGGTAGGGCCTTATATTTTATAGATTAATAGACCGCGTACAGTATCAGAGAAAACTAACTAGAAACAATACTGACGTTTCGGACGTTACTCCTTCGTCGGAGTATCATCTACTTTTCTCTTTTTTGCGAATGGTGTAGCAAGATAAGACTTATTTTGTTATGGAAATCTTTTGCATTTTTCTCCACACTCTAGATTCTTTTTGGGTTTGGATGGTGTTGGTGTTTTGCTTTTTAGTTTAATCTTTTGTTTAAACTAAATAAAACAATATGTTTTTAAGGAAATGCACAATAAAGTATTAACAATAAAGTATAATATCTGATTGAAAGGGAAATTTTGAGATTGTATAAACAAGCTGTAGTTATTTTTAAAGCAGAAAACTTAAGTGCGTTTAGGCCATCACACACTAGACATTTTTCTTTGCAGTACCTCCGATTTTATGTCGGCCGACGAAAAATCACGTGTGGCAAATTACGAGTTACAATAAGGTTTTTGGTCGCCGACAGAAACTGCATGTTTGATCTGAAAACGTCGACCGATAAATTTTTAGCTAGTGTATGGCAGAGCACGAGCGAGAACTCGGTTCAACCAATAGCGAAGCAGTGTTTGCCTCGTAATTCAACCTCGCGGATACTTAGAAAGGTGGAAAACAAGGGGCGGGGCACTGGGCCCAAAAAAAACAAAACTTGTAGTCTCACTACAAAAAATTAAGCCAGTGTTTGGTAAGCTACTGAGAAAGAATTAAGAGAAAAATATCATATTTATGCCCTCGGCGGGAATCGAACGATGGTAAGCTACGATCAAAACAAATCGTCGTGTCTTGCGAAGGAAAATTGTCTAGTATGTGGCGGCCTTTAAGATCTATTTAAATTCTATATTAATAACCAAAAAAGTCGAATAGAAGGATTTCAATCTGGATTGAAATTCGTTTTTCAGAACACCTATTGGAGGAAACAGAGTTCAAGGGTTTCCCAGTAATTCTTGACCGTGAGTCCCAAAGACTTTCAGGGTTTGTGCTTAGGAGAGATCTGAAGATTGCATTAAGTAAGTACAGGTGTATTTCAACGAAAATTTGTGAAGTAGTGTTCTCTGTAAATGGTGTTGGAAACTCTATGACTGCATGGTTGCTTTAGAGGGCTTTCATTCTTAATGCTTTAATTAGTTGTTGTAAAATATATTCTTCAGTTTTAAAAATATAAATACGTTCCCGGTTAGATTACTTATTGATCTATGGACAGTCGTAATTTTTTGGCGATCCTGCTGTGATGAGAGAATTTATCATCGTTTTCGTACCTGGAGAACTACGGATTTTCTAATCACAACTAAATGACTTCTTATCGCCAAAAGGAAACAACAGTTGAGGTAAAAAAGTTTTAATTTCGACTTTTGCTCAAAATAGAAGAAAATAATCTTGAAAATATCATTTATCTCATACTCCATACAAATCATTATGTTAAAATTCAGATGATAAACTGACTTTAAGCTTGGGTTGCCTGTGTTTAGCACAGCGACATTAATCTTATATTCTGGGTCTGGTTTCTAGGACACGCGCGGTCACGTGACGAGGAGTTGGTGACAGCCTCTAAAGTGTACTTCACGGAGTACTGTCCTAGGCAGACGTTACCAGGACAACCATCGCCACTCAGTTTACGGCACATTTTAGACCAGGTAGGAGAATTATCCTTTTTGCGATTTCTAACATTAATCCAAGGTTGCATAAAGGAAAAATCAACCACAGCTAAGGAACCAAAATGAAAAGCTCTTCTTGAGAAATTGGTTAAATATGAATTATAGTTAAGTCAATAAGGTACGCAAAACATAAAATTAAATTTAAGCTAAAAATCTATTCATGTGTTTATTGACCAATAGGTTAAACGGCCATGTTTCTTGTTTGAACAATTGACAAAAAGAAAGGAAATTTTAAGTTCAAGTCGTGTGGCAATCATATTTCGGAATGTTTTTAGTAACGACAATCGCAGATGACTTCATTAGTGGATCAGAATGCCCCATCGCCTTCAAACAGAAGATATTGTCCTTTTTCTAAATGATTCATTAACACTAACCAACGGAATGTTCTGGATTGTTTTTAAAACATGTTTTGAGTCCAGTTAGAGCCTCACACCTCTACGACCCGGGATGGACTCCGGGCTGTGTGCTGAGATCTGGCTCTGCTCCAGTTTTCCTTTCTCAAAAGAATTGACATCTGATTTAATCTGGTTAAGGTAAGGCGCATCGAGGTGTTGCATGGATTGTGTTCTGGGGCCGAGCTCCTAATAGCTCCTTCGGTTTGTACTTGTTAAGCCTGTGGCTGCGAGAAAGTGCAGTAAGCAAGCCCCCCCCCCTTCCCTTTCCCTTTATCCTTACATGCAAATTAATCACGTTACACGTGGTTATTGCTATTGCTAGTGAGGACGAGACCGTGAACAACTGGGGAAAGCAGAGTTTATATCAAAGTACTGTAGAAAAAGAAATGCTTCAGATGTTAATGTAAGCTTAAGAAGTAACTTCAGCTAACAACAGTTAATTGGTAATTTGTTGTTTTGACAGAGCCCGATTCAAATCACCGACGCAACACCCATGGAGACAGTTGTGGAGATGTTCCGTAAACTTGGCTTAAGACAGACACTTGTCACACATAATGGGTAAAGTATTTCGACTTGAGGATTGGTTTTTATAGTAATAATACACTAGAGAACTATGTACTAATAACCCACGATGCCGAAGGCCAAATAATTACCTTGGACAAAAAGGGTGTTAAGAAAAAGTACATAAAAATATATTTACATGGGAATCAGGACGTCTTTGAGGTACTGGGAAACAATTGAAAGTAGCCACTCAGATTCCTGGATTTGCACAAGTCCGTGTATCGAATTGATTAAAGTAAAAACAACATTTTTGAGTTTTACAAACATGTTTCGACACATCTAGGGTCATCTTCAGTGTAACATATGCAATCAATTGTAGTTTTGCTGCTTCCGTGTATATTCCAATTTTTGTATACTCTCTGAATAAATATAACAAAAGTATTGGACTCTGATCCGACAGGTGGATATCTAAGATAAACAATTGGACTGAATTAGCTAACTCCATTGAATCAGTCAGGGTTGGTCCCAAGAATCAATTTAGGCTCGTGGAAACCATTTTTGTTGTACGTCCAAATCATGTTTAGGAATTCAGTTTTTACCTCATATCCTCTGCTCGGTAACTTACGACAAGAAATGATTGTATGATAGGTCATAGTAGCTGTTTTGCTTAGAAATTATGATTTTTTTTTATGTTCTTGTACATAATTTTGTTGATTAATGGTTGAGTTCGTGCTTATCCTTGTAACATCGTAGTTCTCCCACGCCCTCGATTTTGCTTCCTATGCGCGGGATTCCATAAGATGAGCTCGCAGGCTTCCAGTCAGGGTGGCGCACGCAGCAAGCCTCAAGCCTCTCTCTCAAGAGAGACACAGGGCTCAGTAACACGGAGGAGCTACGCGCCATTATGGAAAACAGGGAAGCGTGGAGGTTGGCGATCAAGAGTTTTCGTGTTCGAGTGATCTGACACACCAACACGTTCACATAACGTATCCTTGTAAACAAAGATATTTAATAACCAAGAAATAAACTTCCTCTTAACGCTGAATTGTAGCAGGCGCAATTGTTGGAATAACATCATTAGGTCTCTTCGACTCTTGATTTGTCTTGACTTGAGAAAGTTATAAAATTGTTGAAAGCACTAAGTTTCTTTTTCATTGGTCTCATCGCAATTGCCATTTGCTTCTTGCAGGCGGCTGCTAGGAATCATAACGAAGAAGGATGTACTACGACACATCGCAACACTCCAGAACCAAGATCCAGAGTCCATTCTATTTAACTAGGCTTATCACGGCACTCCTTTAAAGTTGGCAAATCTTTATAGACGTATAAAATCAGATAGTAAATCTCTCATTACTTATTTTCTTCTATTTATGAGCTATTGAATCAGATTTTAAACAATGTCGTCAAAAGATATTGACTTAAGTAATACAGTCGTGTATATTTTTGATAATTGAGTATATTTCCATTGTTCCAATTTTAAAACTGAAACGTCTGGGTTTATTACACCTAAGGTATTACAGTTTGACACTTTCACTTTACATGTTTATCAGCAATATAGTAACCAAAGATTACTACGATATATTTTTATAAATGTGCAACTTGTCAGTTCTCATAGTTAACAAAATAACGGGAAAAAATACTTTTAAACCGTTTAGATATAAGAATAATAGTTTCGACAGAAATAATCCTTGGCACCGAGACCCTATTAGCTGTCAAACGACATTGTACGCTACCATTTTTTAATTTATCTTTCAGCCTCAAAAGTTAAACATTCCGCTCTGTTTATGACACACATTAGTTTAGGTGCGAATCAAATTAGAAGTTGCCAATGATAATATAAATTTATAGCATTTTTTTTATGAAAGGGAGTGCAAGAGAAACTGAAGCCAAAAGCCAACGGTACGTTTCGCATGACAGATTTTACCGTAATGCTGTGATCGGGTTTGTAAAACGGAAAATGTATTAGCCATAAAATGTTTTCTAAAATGGAGTAAATACACTTATGGTTAAATTTACTTTAGCTCATAGCTGTTCAATCATTGACATCAATATTCAATTAAAAACTAATTATTTAAGAATAAATTATTAAAACCTCTTTGGCGTAGATTGATTATGTTGCTGTTCACAGAGTGTGCATGGTGGATTTTTTTCCGAGTTGTATTCTGCACATCTTTCGAACAAATTCAGTAAATGTGTTCTTGCTGTATAGCTTTAAGAAATGGAAATTTCGACGTATAGACAAAATCTTTTTTTACACGGGGTCAAATCTCCCTCTCTGATCATATTTGAGAATTTCATGCGGTCAACATTCAAACCCCTTACTAGCCCGTTTATATATTTCAATCAGATTTACCACAAATAAATCCTGCTGTTGGCTTCCTACGTGTTGGTAGATGCTTCCATTTTCAGCACAACTGTTTCTGTTCATATGAACACACACAATATATATATACTTTCTTTACAGCCTTTATTACATGACAATACAAAAATAAATACTTTCGTATCTATAACTTAATTCTTTGTTGGCATTTTTCTCGTTAATATTATGATATACAATGAACATTTTCCAAGGTTATATTATGTAATTTTCCAATAAATTTTAAATTAAAATTTGAAAAGAATAATGATGTGAAACACAGCGTTTGTAGTAAAAACGTTTTATGAAAAAATATTAAGATTACAGGAACAATTCAAAACATGCTCAAGTTAAGAAGTGAATTTTTACCAGATTTTCACATGAAACAAATTGCTAAAAAATTGTCCCTAGGAACAGATTTGGATTAAAAACTTCACTTAGTGATTGCTGTTTTTGGCGGAAATATTTTTAATCAGCCAATCAAACTTTCCTCGCCACTGGGATAAAACCAACGTTTGTTTTAAGAAAATCTTCATTGGCTTTATTTAGGGAAACATGCAAGTGAATGAAATGGAAAGATGTGTCATATTTACAGTTGATTGTCCATACAATATATATATTTTTAAAAAGAATTAAGTTGGCGTAACAAAACTCGGAGTCGGTGTCGATATTACTTGAGATGGGTCTGATCCCAGCATTCTCTCAATCGCATCTCGTACTCCAATCGCAGTCCTACAAACAAAACAATCATTCAAGATTCACTAATATTCTGTAATTTAATATTTTGGTAAACTGTAGAAATTGATTCTCTTACGCTGTGGATTGAGATATATTTTATGATTGTAAATATTTCTCGCTGGAAGGAGATCCATACGTGTCAAAGGTTCATTAACGTCTTGTACTTATTTTTACCAAGTAAAAATATGAACCATTGTACGTGTACAAAGACCCTTCTCGAAATGACCCTGTTGGAACCCAGGTCGACTCTGGCAAGTGGTCAAATAAACGAGCAAAGAACCTAAACAACTATACCGTGAACATATAGCCAAGATCTCCGGTGGTGTGAAATATGGAGATGTTTGCCATGAATCCGTACGTGGAATTTTTAATACTGGGAGAGGTGCTTGAACATTCTGAGACAACAATACCGAAAATAGCCCACGTTCCGAAAACTTATCAAGTAATAAGCACGGATTTGAAACTACCCAAACTGCATTGTGGTCCAGGCTTAAAGGCTTTTTTTCTTTTCATTGAATGTTAACTGAAATATTTGTATCCCAATTCTTCTCCAGGACAGTATATGTTGACCATGGCATAGAAACAATTAAGACCTATTTAACAACGAACTGTATCCAGAGCCAACACGGGAAATCAAGAACAACCTCAAAATAAAAATTTGCACAAAAACTTACCCAACGAGACCCAATGCTATTAAAATAACATCCAGAAGCTTTTCATAGGTGGACAATTCTCTGAAATTTATAAAAACAGCAGTAAACAAAACACTCGACAAAAGTGCAAATACGTTAGCATTTATGGAATAATTAGAAATGGCAAACTGTCCACATAACGCAAACTGTTAAGGCGCACTTGTTAAGACCTCTGCTTTCCAACCACAAGGTCCCCAGTTCAATCCCAGTAGTTTGCCATGATGCGAATGTTTGTGTGACTTTTTCCGCATATTAAGTCAAAGTTTTCATCTTTTTTATCCATCCCGCATAAGCAAAAGAGCACTAGTTTATTCTGAGACGGCTAACCTGCGCGGGATTTGTGTCCCGTCCAGGCGGTGTAAAAGACTCTCATCTGATTAACACTACAGAAAACAGAGATAAGCGCCGGCCCCATGGGCAATTTGGCTCGAGCATATTTTAAAAAACAAAGAGATAGTAAAATGGTAAAACAGCTACGAATATGTGAGAAGTGAAAGGGTCAGACGTCACTGTAAAACCGACTCACCGTTGTATTGTCATAGCAGATAAAATAAGGTCATAAGACCTAACTAAATATCAAATCAGGGCTCTCTTTTTAAAGAAAAATAATTAGCACCTGTAAAATCATAAATCATCCTTTCTTACCCTCTAAATATACGAAGATGAAAGGTGGCAGGTAAAATGAAGGCCAGTAAAGTACAACAGGTTGATCCAACAAGCTCCATGAGCGTTGAAAAGTTTGGTATTGCAACAACTATGATGCCAGACACGGCCACCATACACATTCGTAATGCGCTCTGGATTACAAATACAAGCACACTGAAATTAACTACAAAATTGAATCACAAACAATGGTTTTGATAAAACAATCATTTTTAATTTCATTAAAAATCCTACTGAAAGACAACTTTCTCAGATTGATTCGAGTTTAAATTTGACTATTTCAAAACAGTATAAAGGTTTAATAAAAGGTAAACAAAACAATAATTTCCTGACTCGAAGCTAATGGCGTGCAAAGCACAACAAATTTTGTCAAACGAGATGCCCAATAAACCAGCCCGTAAGCGAAACTGTAGGAAAGCACTAGAAATAATTGACCAGGAGTCCGAATTATTAACCTCTTCCATCATAAAACCCTCTAGTTTCCTTGAAAATAAAAACCCTTGGAAAAGGGAAAGCAGTGGTTTCCTTTTCTTTTTTTCAAAGAAAAAGGGTTTGTTGATGGAAAACCAAGCGTTTTATGATGGAAAGTTTCATTTTTAGTGCTTTCCCAAATTGTACGATAATGGTAACCAAGCCTCTATACGAAACCGAGACGAAGATTGAAATGACACAAAGAAGTGGTAATTGTCATAGTCAACCTTCGTCTCGGTTTCGTGAACAGGCATGGTTACCTTTCAGAAACTGTGAAATGGTCTACGATTTAAACTTTTCTTTTAGCTTATAACCACACCCTCTTGTACCAGCCTTTCATACCTAAATAGCCTAAGTGCTTAATAAGGTCATGCTCTCTTGAAGTCACAGGGCATTAAATTCAATTATCGGCTCATTTCTACCAAAGCTGAATAAACTGTTCACCCTTACGAGATGGGTAAATTGAAAGTCGCTTACTACGTAAATAATCTCGTGAATCTTCACTTCACAAAACAGATATTGGAGGTGAGCGTCAACTCCATGGTCCACTAGACCAATTAAAATTTTTTAGCCTTGTTTTGAAAAAACAACAAATTGCAGAAATGAATTTGATTGCTTCTAAAAGGGAACTAACCCCCTGATAATATGACGTTGAACCATTGCGGCCATTTGGTAGAAACTTCTTCTCTAATATCGCAGCAACTGGAAACATCATTACTGTTAAACAAAACATGTCACAATTAGTATATCTACAGTAACCACAGAAAATGCGGCTATTACAATGATGGCAACACAGGCGATGATAACAGGAATACTAATAACGATAATAATGATGACGGGTGAGGCGATATTGATGAAGACTACGTATGAGGGATGATGACAATAATGTTGACGATAACAGGAATGACAATAAATAATATGGCGATGAGGTATATGATGTTGATGGAGAAGACAACAATAGTTAGGTGACATTTCTCATAACAAGAATGACCATAATGACAAGGATGATGTTGACGGAGATGACAGCAATAGTTAAGACGACATTTCTCATGATAATAGGAATGACCATAATGACAAGGATGA
>JAOBRB020427666.1:0-10000 GCA_027575285.2 Zoanthus pulchellus | reverse complement strand
TCATTATCATTATCATTATCATTATCATTATCATTATCATTATCATTATCATTATCATTATCATTATCATTATTATTTCTTTTTTACCCCATGATCTTTGAGGTTAATCAAAAAACATTACATTGTCGCTTTATACACCGAATTCGTAAATATGGCGGTCACGCGGATTAAGACTGGGGCCAACATGACATCGAGGCATTTTATTTGATTAGTGTCATCCCATGCTCGCCCCGGACTTAATCCGATTGGCCGCCATATTTACGAATTCGGTCTATAAAGCGACAATAAAATTGTCCTATTTACTGTTTAAGGGCGAATAACGAACCTCATTCTTTTAGATAGGGTTCAAATGCTAATCTCAAGGTTTTAAAAAAATTGATCTCAAGTCTATATTTAAAAAAATTTGAGATTTGTCGGCAAGCATAAGAACAAGCACTTATCATACCACAAACTTTTTATTTCCAGTTACAAGCTTTTGTTATCGATGTAATGCTTTGTCATACAAATTCTGCAGTTGCGCACAACTTTAGAACAATTTTAATCCAAGTCTGCAACTGCCTGCGGCGTTTTGATGAATTGCTCAAAACAAGGGTGGAACTAGAGTGAGTGCTATAACTAGCCAGAAACGATGTGGTGGTTTGTTTTCACTGAGAATACACATTGCAAGTACAAGCATGAATTTTAATCTTTGTGCTCGCGCTTTCGTTTATGCTTGTGCAGCGGCCATTTTCTTGGTGAAAAAAAAAACTGTTGTGTTGGAATAAGTCTGCAGAATTAATGTTCAAATATCGTGCGGTGCCAACAAAGAACTTTTCAGATGAAAGGCAGATTTATTACCAAATGTTACAACCAAAAATCGCACTCTAACAACCCTACAACATAAAATTTTAGCAACAGAACTCAGTTCTTAATTTTCCAAATAGCTTAATTACTTACTAATCATTTGTGTTCCAACAGATTGTAATTCTTAGTCTATGTTGTTCATTCTTTGCCGACTGGAAACTAAATAGTACTACAAAAATTTACTTACTGTGTGTCACAGGTGTTCATTTTAATTTTTTTGTTCATTATATTACAGCGAATATCATGAGTCACAATTTAATGCCATTTTATGTGAAATTAAATCATGTGACTCCACGTATCATTAATATAGCGTTTAATGCATCATTATCATTATAATCATCATCCTAGTTTAACGTCTGCATTTCTTCATCCGTCGTCCTGCACCACATGCCCCAGTCCACCCCCAACAAGTTTATACTTAACACCACACAATCACTCTAGTACTTTTTCTAAAGTCTTCCAGGACCGCATGCTGTAGCTTTTCCACTTGTACCCTTCCCCCCCTATCACACTCCCCTCCGCCCTTTTCATATATAAAACCATAAGCCACACCTTATAAAACTTATTTAAAAGTGAACAGTTTAAGTACCCCATCCTTACCGTAAGATCAACTGATATGCAGCGACTATACACTTTACTTTTGTTCACATCGCTACAGTCATTGCACTCAACTAGGGACAAAAACATCATATTCACTTTGTGGAGCTTACTTTATAAATTGCAAATGTAAACTACAAACAATTATAATAATAATTATTATAAAGTGGGCAAAGTATTGTGATTTGTAAGTGGCGAGCAGATTCTTTATGCGCGTTGCCACGTACAATAATTCATTGAAAAAATAACGCGGCGTTGCCACGTACAATAATTCATTGAAAAAATAACGCGGCGTTGCCACATTTAACACAGAAACTATGCACGAGTAGCGCCATATTTCCACTGCTAAACATTTTGTCGTAGCTTGAGTTCGTGTTAACTTTTCTGTAGAAGTGCGTAGTCGACTCAGTTTTAAAAGACATGGTAGCGCTTGAATGAATAGTTTGCAGATTCTTTGAAATAAGGAGCTGAGCTGGACTGTAATCTTGTTCCAATAGCGTGGTGAGATATGCTAATAGATCCCGGTATATAAGAGGCAGATGACATTCCTAATAACCGCTTAACAGTTTTGTACTGCACGTTCGGACTTATTATTAGATTGTGCATAACATGCACCACTGGTACTGTGGACCGTGAAACAATAATCTCCTGAAAATCTGCAAGGTCCTTGCATGCGAATTGAGATTCATTGTCAATAATAATCTCTGACATGGCAGCTGGTTGTCACCTTTTTTTAAGTCAACTGTGTTACTTCGATTTACAAAAGTAGTAGTCAACCAAAATGAGATAAGGATTTTCTTTCTGCTTAAACAGGTGAGATGTTACCTAGAGGCTACGCCGACTTTGAACTAGAAACCATCAGACGCAATCAAAATTCTTTTTGAGTCTGAAAATATGCATTTCAGCTAAGAGAGTGCATGTTGCTAATTATTCTCCTTCCCATGGAGTAAAGTAACATAATAACTTGCCTTTCATAGTCTCTATTTTCAAAAACCCAACAGAAAACACTGAAAATATCTTTCGAATCACTTACTGTAATCCACTTGATTTATTTGGTAGGTTTCGAGACCTATTAAAATCTACGGGTGGAGAAATTTGCTATGAAATAGGGTTGATAATCAGCAGTAGTTCGTCCCCTGAGTCATCCTTGAACAATTTCCTCACAATAATTAGTAATCCTTCCCAGAACTTTATAAAATGACTTCTAATAATTCCACTCTTGATAATGTGCATTGTTGGATTAGGTAGATAAACGGATAAAATCGATATAATCATAACACCAAGTGTAATCCGTTATCTCACTAGGTACACGAGTTCTAACACAGGGTGCCCAATAATAGAGCTACTTTAGAAAAACGATAAGTTATAATTGCAATTATAATAAAAACTGACTGACCTTTACTTTCATACTGAATTTCAAACAGTTCTTTTACAATTTCTTCGACCCTGGTTAACAAGTAATTACAAAACTATAAAAATTATTACAGTACGATCATGAAATATATTCACAGTAATTATACTAGGCTCGAAATAAATTGCCTAAATAGGAAGCGAAAACAGTTTTTGGTTGTTTGAAAGGGCGCGTTAAAGGATTTCCTCAATTATTATTCTAAGTACTACAACCCCAAATAAACATAAAAGCCTTTTTCAGAGAGCTAATAAGAAAGCAATAGAAAAAAATTAAACTGGTTTGAAAAAAAAAACTAACTGGCTTAAAAAAAGTGAACCGAAGAGAGAATTGAATCACAGCATATACAATGTACAATTACATAAAATCATACTTAGTCTATTAATATGAATTATCCTAAATAGGCCAGGGCTCGCAATAAGCACCGACGTTACAGTACTTCGGTCAGAGACATTGGCTACTTTTTCACTAAATTGATATAATTGCTATAATATATGTTAGTTTCTTGTCACTGACTTTTATATTTTTATGCAAGGCGTTTTGGACAATACCATTTCTGGAAATTAAACTGAAACTTAGCGACGTTTCGCCTAGAGCCACTAGGCTTCTTCAAGCACGAACGTTGGTGCAGGCCGAGATGCATGATTGGACACCACACAAAGCAATGTCCCAAGAGTGAGACAATTTTTCTTGCTGTCTTCTGAAGGTGTCTGGCCAAAATTAATAAGGCTATTCCGACCAAAACTCAGCAAACTCTTAAGCCTTCATCAGTTGAATGATGAATATTCTTAACTTTTTAGTCAAAATCATCCTAACATATTCTTAAGACATTCTAAAGGCCGTACCTAACTTTTGGTGCCCAGAAACAAAAGAGAAAACTCGAAAGGCAAAAAAGGGGTAAAACAAATAACTTACAAAGGTTTTTAAGTACGAAAACCATCGCAATTGGAATTTGGTAAAATATAATCAAAGTTACAACCAAATAGAGATTGTATGCTGTTTTTAAATCAAATTAATTACTACCCCCTTGGATGGAAAAGGGTTAAGATGGCAATATTCTTAAGATGTTCTTAACTTTTTGGCCAATTTCATCTTGAACATTCTTATATAGCGTATTCTTATAAAAAAAAAGCGTGTATGTAAATATATAATGATGCGCGTGCTACAGTTCATAACTCGAGGGATTGTTAAGTGCGTGCCAATTACTTCAAAACCTCTGAGTGACTATGTGACCACTCCAAGAGTTCGGTTCTTTTTTAAAGACATCCAAGCTTCTAAAAGATGCCGCTGATTGTAACGTGCCTCATGTCCGAAATTGATGTGATGATGACGTTCATGAACATAGCACGCAAGTTTTGCGTGTCAGTAATTTTTTCTACTTCATAAACTAAAATCAATGGTCCTTGAGCACCCGAGACCATTAACACTAAAGTGACCCAAGACTCGCAACGCTAAACTCGGTACTGTAGGTTACTGATTATCAAGCTTAATAGACCATTTTACAGTTCCTGAAAGGTAACGAAGCTTCTACATGATACTGAAGCTTAGGATGACCTGACACAGTTAGAGAAGTAGAAATTCTTTCTTATTATAATTATTTCCACTTCTTTAACTGTGTCAGGTCACCCTAAGCCTCAGTTTCATGTAGAAGCTTGGATACCTTGCAGGAACTGTGAAATGGTCTATTTTCACTCTTATTGCCAGCTTATATGATTACCAGTGCTACAGTAGCTTTGGTGTATTGCGTTCTAAAATTTCATTTTCAAACATATGGATTGTATACATAGTATTCCCGACAAGATTTGATTTCTTCATTAATCCTGTGTAATCTGCAACTTTCCTAATCTCTGTTGATTAAAGCTGTACTCTGTTTTCTCAGTACTGGCATAATAAACAGTCCATGCATGCACTATGGCCCAATATCATAAGCTACTAGGTAAGGCACAGGCAGCCCAAGCTCTGCAGTATCTATGATAGATAGACAGACCTTGGGCTGCCTATGGTTAAGGTTAGCGTTTAATCTGAAAGTGAATTAGCACTGACATTTAGTGACTGTAGTTCTCTCATGTCATCGAGTAGATGAAACTTAGACTCTTTTATTGATCTGTATTTCTGTTACAATTCATTGATAGAGCAGTAATCATAGATTAATGAGCTGCATTCGATAGTTTAAAGGTTGGATAAGATGGTAATTTTTCTAGCACCGTTCTGGAGAGATTGAACTTAGTCCTATGTAAAGACAGTTACCAACGCACAAACAAGAAGTCAAATAATGAAAATAATAAACTGTTAAGTAATTTTATGGGAAGCTTACAAGCTGTATTGGCTGAAACGACCCACACTCAGACCCTCTGGAAGAAATCCAAGATGGCGTCGATTTGGATCAACCACAAAATTGAGATTTTTTCCACCTGCTCAGGAATGGAACTCAGACACCCTAGGAGAAACCCAAAATGGCATTGATTTGAATCAACCACAAAATCGAGATTTTTTCTGCCTGTGCAAGATTATGATTGCGTTCTCCTAAAGTCGAACGCAATTACCATATATTGGAGACTTTAATATCTCATGAAAATAAATCCTGGCTGGGAGTCCCTGAGAGGCTGATTGTATTTAATATATTATTTTACTTATAAACAGTTTTACCTTGTGTCGCAGCTTCCAATTTTTTCTAAGAAATTAACAAGAAACTCATGGGCATCTTGCTGCTCCCCTGGCTTTAAGTTCGAATGAATATCTAAATATAACAATGATCAATAAATTAAATATTCAGTTGCAGTAACTAAATAACTGTGATTTTTACAATACACACTAGCTAATTATTATAATTATATATGTAAGTTTAAACTGAATGCAATTATTATAACACACACATATGCATTTTATAGAGGTTAATGAATATTTAATTAATTAGAAACAATGATAAGTCAGTAATATTTCACTTTCTACAACTATTAGAAACTAATTAAATAAATAATTTGGTATAATAATTTGGAACTTGCATAATATTTAACCAATGCAATGACATTTTCATAGACAAATTTTTCACATTTCATTGAATATATTACACAAAATTAAGTAATTAAATCTATTACCCTATATTTATCAATTATATGAATATAAATACAAAATAATACAGTGCATCTGACAGGATGCACAGTGGTGCAAATCTGCATAATTCGCCTACTTCCGCATCCTCTGCATCCTTGGGGCATTTTTCTGCATAAAACTAGAACATTAATTTTCTAAAAATAGGCTACCATCCTCCGAGCAAAAATAGTGAAAAGATTAATCATTTTGAAAAAGTTATCTACCTAAAACAGGGACAAAATCATGTGCAGCCTTCGTTCATAAACAATTTTAAACCTCAGGCAATCCATGCATCTTCAGTTGATACGCCTGGGTTCTACTTTTGTTTTAAAACTGATTTCCATTGGATAAAACACATCTGTATTTCAGCGAATAACATTAATAATAATAAATAATAAAGACTTTATTTAGGTGTCAAGTTTTTCTAGTCAGCCAAAGGCCTACTAATTGGGGACACCATCTTTACCACTCTAAGGTGGACGGAGACTTTTCACATTATGTCACACAAACACAGACATAATCCCCGAGTGCCTACGGTTTAACGTCCTTATCCGAGAAGACGCAAAAGTCTAACCATTTGCAGATGTTATAGCAAAGGGAGCACTTTCTCCTCAATTATTGAGTGTTGGTCCGACCGGGAATCGAACCCGAGCCTCACGCACGATAGACCGGCACCTTAAATTCTAGGCTTACCAGATGGGGGTTACACAAATAACTGACAAAGAAACTCAGTTTGATACTTGCGTGGGAAACGCAAATGCCAGACAGGGAATGCCGGCAGTTTCAAACTCCTTGTAAGCCTATTTATTTAGTCTATTTCAGTATAGATAAATTTGCTGTCAGAAAGCCAAAAACAGACCTTCATTTAGTTGTCCATAAATCAGTTATCAAGTAATGGGGGACCATATTTTCCTTTTTAACAAAGGAAATAAAAAAAAACTTGTTGCCAACAATTCAGCAAGAAATCATATTGCAAAGTAAACATTGCTTAAAGTAGTGCAATGATCATTCAGAGTTTTTCTGTGAGAAAAAGAATCTTTTGGGGACTTCGGGTGTTTAGTTTTTATCTCATCTGATTTACTGGCTGGTTACTAAGCTTCACCAACAACAAAAATTATGAAAAAACTGCATTGAAAGAAAACATACCTGGCAGTATGTTAAACATGTTTTAAAGGACTAAAATTCTTGGTAAGATGCTAATGTGTATTTTATATGATGAAAAAGGGTAACAACTTTGTGAAATTTTAGAAATTTCCACATAATCTGACATCTTTCCAACATAATTGTCACTTTCTTAATATGCATAATTTGCCAAAAGTTTCCTCATAATTTTCCACTTTTTTCCGCACCCTATCAGATGGCCTGAATAACTGAAAAATATTTAAAAAATAACAATGTATAGCAGATCAAAAATCACTGCCAGTACTTATGAGAGGTGTTTATTCTATAGTTCTGCTTTTTGGAGCTGGTAATTACACTATGCCAAATTCAATGATACAGCAACCTTTTTGTTTAAAAAAGTAATAAAACAACATCTAACTTAAACTAGAGTATCCAAGGCATGGCATGTTGTAAACACGGACTGAACTGGACTAAATTGGGCTGGACTCAATCAGCATTTTAAATTATGGAGTCAGTCCTTGCTTTAAATTATGGATTCAGTCTGCATTTTAAATCATGGACTCAGTTCACGTTTTAAATCATGGACTCAGTCCACGTTTTAAAACACGGACTCACTCTGGATGTTATATGTTTTTAAAAACACAAAGAAATGGGAGATTTTTTACTCCAACCCATCAACTATTCAAACTAAAAAAGAAAGATCTATGAAAAGCCATTCCAGCCAAAAGGGTATTGAGTTTCCAAGGAGATACCCAGTTTAAAAATATATAACCCAGGTTCCATTTGATCAAAAAAAACAAGAGCACAGACCGAGTCCATTCCAGTCCAGTCAAGTTAAGTCTGTCTTTTACAACATGCCCCAAAGGCATAAATTTACCTGGAAGAGAGTGATACAAGCTTGTACTGTCTGCCTCTAGATCTCCTGGCTTTGTTTGGATATGGTGATAATTTAGAATACCAATAAAAAGGCAAAGAATACAAATCTTATCTTGATTATAAGCTGGAAAATCAAACCATAAAAATGAGATTGGTCTTTATTCATAAAACACAAAATATCAATAATGATAAGGATGATAACCTTAAGTTGATAATGCTTATATTTTGACCATTGATATTAAATGACCTTCATCATGGCAACATAAAGACCAACACAAGAGTTAGTACATATGTTGTAGTTCTGGGTCAATATGATTTTGAAGAGGTTCAATTTATTTTCATCCAGTGCAATATTTCTCGCATCTGGTACAAGTTGTCTTGAACTGGTACAAATAGTAATAATAATATTAATTAATGATAATAATAACTATATTTATGTGATGAATCTAATAGCAGTTAAAACCACTAATATAGGTTTTTCACACAGTCCCTGGAGAGACAAAAGACGATAGACATAGCTGCCATGTTAGTTCCCGAAACAAAAGAAACAATCAAAATTCTTTTGTAAAGTTCCTCCAACATGGCCGCCATGGCGTCAGGTGAAAAACCTCCATTGGGGACACTGATAATTAATCTTACAAATATATCAAAATGTTAATTATAATAAACTAATTACCTGTTAAAAGAGTAATTCAGAAGCTAAAATATTATATTTACATCTATAATCAACTAAATTGAAGGATTTGTTGTCACATCACTCGCAAACACTTTAATACAAGATAAGGATTTAACAAATAAAACTCAAAGGAAATCAATTCACACAAGAATTATTGCAGATGCTACTTTGTGTAAAGGGTTAATTGCTAAATGAGCGCAACGTCAACGTACAGTGTATAACAAAGAGTTCTGCATGATTCTAGACCTACCTTCACAGTTCCGGAGGTTGTGATCAATTCCCAAAATGCCGCCTTTTAACTCTGGATTTCCAAGCAAAGCTTGAAGTGAAGCGTTTAGGAAGCAACTATTTTTGCAAATCTTATCGAACTTTATAGGAAAGACATCCATTTCCCATTATATGAGACCTTGCACTACCTTCTAACCTCCCTACCACAAGCTTCAATGGAAAACGAAACTATATTTATAATTGATGAGAGGTACTGAGACCTAGACAGACAGTGTAGAACTATTGGTGGGGGAGGGGGAGGGGGAGGGGATTCCCTCAACAGAGTGTCCGAAAAATTAAAAGAAGCGATTTTTAATGGTGATAATGTAAACTATAACTGTATAAAAAAGAAAGAAAGCTTACTGAAGTTTTAAACTTTCGTCCTTAGTCGAAATAAAGTAAAACCAATTTCCTTTTAGTATAGTTAAGTTTGATATTTGTTGATTTTTCTCCAAAGAAGTACTATAAGGTCTCCTTTATTTTTATATTTTTATGACTTTTATCACCTGCCCTAACGTCTGTATTCGTTTTTCAAACCAATAATGCTCAAAAACAAATTCTGAACCCATGAGGGGAATCGAGCCCAGGACTTTCCGATCACTGATCTATCTACAAGGACTCTTAGAAGGTCATTTGTTACGTTCTTAAAATAGACTTGTGCACAGGCGGCTGAAGTTTTTTTAAAAAAGGAATCACGCAACATGATTGAAACTTCCCCATAGCAGCAGTATTACGGACTTGCGAGATAGGAAACCGTTGCCATGTAATTACGTACATGTAGATGCACAATAATCTGTAAACATTAAATTTGGGAAGTGGTTTGAAGGATTCTAAATTTATGCTAACGTCTGTCTGAATTACGAGCCAAGGACTCAAATCCAGGGACCTTCCAAGCATAGGGCGGACGGTCTACCCACTGAGTTACACTGAGGACTGTTCAGGAGTCTATATAAGGACGCCAAATGACTTCGCTCTCCTAAGAGTCCTTGAAACTCAGAACGTTTTTTCTGAGCGGTATTATTGGTTTCCGAAAAAAGAAGACAGACATCGGTACTGTTTAGTGCTGTTGTTTACAGATTTTTATCACCAAATTGTTTCTTTAGAAACACCGACGCAGCTCA